>VXCM01004590.1:0-12543 GCA_014773175.1 Lucifuga dentata | reverse complement strand
AAAAAAAAAAAAAACCTCGATTTTCCGAGTCAGCCATTTTACACATCGTGCCAAAACGTAAACTCGAATTAATCGATTAAATCAATTTATCGCCCAGCCCTGCTCTGAACACATCAGTAGCTTCTTTCTGTTACAGCATCATCAGTCCTTTAAAGTATTTAAGGACAGGATATAAGGGAAAGTTCAGTCTGCTATAATGCAGACAGAAGACTGTCCCAGTCATTCTGAGAGACTTTATGCTGTATTTTCTCTTGGGTTAAACATCAACCCCCAACTTTGATAAAAATGAGTTTGATCCTCTTTTTGAAAAAAAAAAAAAAAAAAAANAAAAAAAAAAAAAAAAAACAGCCAGTCCATTATGCATATGAAGCTCTATGAAATTAGCCTCTTTAGTTTTGTTCTTGCATTTTCTCTTTTAACATGCGAATTGGCTTGATTATACAACAAAAAAATCGGCTAATCCCTCCATTCCTCTGCCCGTTCTCTCTCTCCCCCTCTCTCTCTATCTCTCTCTCTCTCTCTCTCATTGGATTTCCTCTGTTTTTCTGTCTTGCTGTGGGTGAACAAAGGGAACAAAAGAAAGAGAGGAGACAGTAAGCTCCTCGTCCTCTGTAGTGTGGAGTGGAGCTGTGGATGGAGCGCTGGGCAGACTGGGTGGACTGGTGGAGCTCTGAGAACTAGGCCAGCGAACTGATGACAGCACTCCAGAGTCCAGAATCAGGATGAGATGAAACAGAGGATTAGCAGGAAAAAAAGTGTACAGGGAAAAGAAAAATAGTCACTATATTGCAGGGATGAAAGACTGAGGGGATCCCAAATGTTTTTAAATGGCTTTTTAGAGTTGGAAACAGGAAAAGGGGGATTATAATCTCATAAATTACTTACCTTTTATTTTGCACATGATTTTCCCTGGTTTTATCCAGAGAATAAAAGACTACAACAGTGTCACTGCATAAATGCACACGCACACACACATACACGCACACAGATTTTAACACAATACTTTGTGTTTAAGATTTCATATCCAAAATAGTTTTTAAGCCAGAGATTTGGAAATGTAGAGAGGTAAGGAAACTAGGATGCATTTTTAGTACATGTTTACAGTTGTATAATTTGGACTTTGTGTGTGTGTGTGTGTGTGTGTGTATATATATGTGTGTGCATGCGCGCGNGTGTGTGTGTGTGTGTGTGTGTGTGTGTGTGTGTGTGTGTGTATATATATATGTGTGTGCATGCGCGCGTGCATGTGTACAGGAGGCAATCATGCATGCTCGGCTGCTGCGGAGCTTTTCTGTGACACAGGAAGTGGTGATGTAACAGTGTAACATGCAAAACGCACTTCCACACACTCGCCGTCTGCGTCTCTCACACACATTCCTGTATCTGCCCTTCAGCTACTATGTTATTTCAAGTGATAAATCATGTGAGAGCAGCGGTTTTGGCCACGGCCAAAAAAAAACAAAAAAAAAAAANAGCGGTTTTGGCCACGGCCAAAAAAAAAACAAAAAAAATAAACACAAACAGAACTTGTACGTTGTGATTTTTGTCTTAAATGTAAATAATGGTTTCAGAAGAATTTATATTCATACTGTATATGTGTTCATATATGCATGGGGGTGTACGAGTGTGTGTCCAAAGATGGCATTACTTTGCCTTATCTGCCATCCGCACTACTTCAGCTCTATACAGTGCTTCAAACGGCTTGTGAGTGAGGGGAGGAAGCAGTGTGTGTGTGTGTGTGTGTGTGTGTGTGTGTTGGGGGTAGCTTTCTGTACCACTGGGAAATGAGACTGTGATTTCAGACCAAATTAAGGCACTTCAAACAGACCAGATCAAAGCGTATCTATCCCTCGCTGCCCCATCTGACATCAGGATTCCTCAGGATGCCCTTCCCCCAACACACACACACACGCACACACACACACACACACACACACACACACACACACACACACACTTAATTTTCAAGGGTTTAACAAGGGTTAATGGTTAACCTGGATCAAGTATAATGTGATATGTGGTAAGGCTGGGGGTGTGTGATAGTGTAATAAGAACAAGGAGAAAAGAAGCCCTCCACTCTAAAAGGGGGGGGNTGTGTGTGTGTGTGTGTGTGTGTGTGTGTGTGTGTGTGTGTGCGTGTGCGTGTGCATATGTGTGTGTGCAAATGGCTTAGATGACAGCATGGGTGGAGAGGAGAGGTGGCTCCTGGTTTTGAGGAAGAGGGGAGAATCAGGGGAGGAAGGGTACCATTGGAGGAGAATTGAAACTAGAGAAGGCAAGGAAGTGTGTGTGTGTGTGTTCTGAGCTGTGATACATTGTAGAACGTTAGAATGTTAACGTGTGCGTTGTTGTGTGTTGCAGTGCTCCTATCCTGTGTGGGAGGATTTCAGCGCCAAGGCCACCAAGCTTCATTCTCAGCTCAGGTAAGCTGCTCAAACTAAACAACCAAAGCAAAAACTAATGGAAGAAAATTCAAAACAACTACAGGCAGTCCCCGGGTTACGAACGCCGGACTTACGAATGACCCGTACTTATGAACCGACCGCCATAAAGCCTATTAAATTAAAAATTTGAGTTACATACAATGATTCGTAATAATGAACGGCGCACTACTTTACAACACACGTCAAAACAACAGAAGAACGTCTCTTCCGACGTGCAAGACATGAAGGAGTGAGAGTGTTAACATACATGTTTTTTTATATCTCCCCATTTTCTCTCTCTCTCTCTCTCTCTCTCTCTATCTCTCTCTCTGTGTTTATGATGTTTTAGGATATCTGGAAGTGTTTCTTTAATGTTTCTTATGCATAGAGAGGTAAAATATATACACCAGATGTGCACCTGACATAACTTTTCTGACTTGCGAACAAATCCAACTTACAAACAGCCATGGGAACAGAACTCATTCATAACCCAGGAACTGCCTGTATCTGTTTTCCAGAGTGTAAAACCTGCTTGAAGATCCCGTATAAAATCTGATTTTTGGAAACAAAATACCAATTAAATTTTTTAAACTGGTATCTCACACTTCTCCTACCTCTGCCCATCCTCCTCCTCCACCATTTTTTTTTTTTTTTNATTTTTTTTTTTTTTTGCCATTTATACCGTCAAGATATTTGCTTGTCCCTCATTATTGATATTTTTCTATTGATATTTGCTTGATATGCTTGCTACTATGAATTTACCTTCAGTAACGTGAGACATGTTGGAGCATGTTGAAGTAGCTCACAGGCTAGTTAGGAAGCTAGCTAGCTATCCTGCTCATTAAAAAAAAAAAAAAATCTAAAGTAATTAGCCATTTCTCTTCATATAGAACCACTGTTCTGGCTGCTGTGGCCTTCCTGGATGCCTTTCAGAAGGTGGCGGACATGGCTACCAACACAAGAGGTAGGAGCATCGCCGTTATTTGTGTGTGTGTGGGTGTGTGTGTTTTTAAGTATGAGCAATTCTCAGCTCAGAAAGATAAACCGTGTGAGTGCTGGTAGGTGTTCTTGTGCCAGTTTTTTGTTGTTTTGCTCATCTGAAGCGATGGATGCCCTCTACTTGGCAGCACTAATAGAGTGTGATTACGCTGCTGAGATCGCATCAAGCCGCCTGCTAAATGCTCCTTTGACCGATCAAAGAGTTTCCAGAAGCCAAAAGCTGCATTTCATCCCAAACTTTAAAGCAGCTGTATTACGTTTACAGAAAAATTATTCTCCTGTAGGAGAGGCTAATAAAAACTATTTCTGTAGATATGTTGTATTTTGTTAGACTTAATGGTGCAATACGGAGATTAGTTTTGCGGGTTGTGTAACTTTTGATAATTTAGGGCTTTGGAGGATATTCTTGGTATTTGTGTTTTTGTTGAAGCTTATCACCGGTGATATTTTATGTCCATATTTAATTATTTTCATGCCAAAACAGAAGGAAAGTAATCACAAAAAATTGCAAGAATTGTATTTTCCTTTGAGTTGTACTAATATACCAATAATACACTAATCTCAATCAAAAAAAACAAAAAAAACAGAAGTCATATTTATTCCATGATAGACTCAACAGGTGCACTTTGGTCGAGAAATGGATTCATTTTACTTAAAAAGTATTAATTTATGACGAGTAAAGCAATTAAATCCTATTGTTATGATTTTGTTGCATCTTTCTCTTTAGGTCATCATGGTGATGGTCATTGCTTTGAAGTCCTGTACCGGCTCTGGTCTTTTCTGTGTGACGTTTCCATGTTCTCCTCTGTGTTTTCCTGGATTTCTTCCAGGTGCTATATTAATGCTCCTGCCATTGCCCTTAAGCAAGGCACTAGGCTGTAGACCAGTAATTACAGTAGTACTTGGGTGCCCACTGCTCCTAGTTATTAGAATCGATCAGTTTCAGGGGATGAATTTGTTGTTAATATTACTTATTAACCAGATAAGATCCTTTCAGAGTCCAGTCAGCAAAAGTTTAATTGTAATTTGCAGAAAGCCATTGATCGTGTAGGAAAGGCAATTCAAGTTGGCAATTCAAGCCGTGCGCTGTGCTGTTCCAGGAAAGCGCTGAATGATGTGTACACTGTAAAATGTGACAATTTGATCCTACTTAAAAAAAAAAAAAAAAAAAAANAAAAAAAAAAAAATCTAGGAAACCGATTGCCTTGAAAAAGGTAAGTAAATATAACTATTAGTCTTAATTTCAAGTAGACATAAAGTAAGCATAACTTAAGACTAATAGTTATATTTACAGGCGGTCCCTGGGTTAAGAATGAGTTCCGTGCCTACGGCTGTGCGTAAATCGGATTTGTACGTAAGTTGGAACAGTTATGTATTTACTTAGGTGTGTATCTAGTGAATATATTTTACCTTTCTATGCATAAGAAACATTAAAGAAACACTTCCAGATATACTAAAACATCGTNATATTTTACCTTTCTATGCATAAGAAACATTAAAGAAACACTTCCAGATATACTAAAACATCGTAAAAAAAAACATGTAGGTTAACACTCTCGTTCCTATTGATGTCTTGCATGTCTTGCATCATAAAGTAGGGCACTGTTCATTATTACGAATCATTGTATATAATTTGAATTTTTAATTTAATAGGCTTATGGCGGTCTGTTCGTAAGTACGGGTCGTTCGTAAGTTGGACGTTAGTAACCTGGGGACTGCCTGTACTTCAAAGCAATCGGTTCCCTAGATTTCCTAGATAAAATCAACTTGTCACATTTTACAGTGTATGTCCTGTGGATTATTTTTGTGAGTTTGGATCAACGCTCTTGCTTTTCGTTGTGTGGGCAGCTTAATCGAGTGTGGGCTGCGATCTGAGAAGGTCAGACAAACATTCAGCGCCCACTGAATCTGAAAAACATGTTGAGGCTGTAACACAGGGAAATTCTCCTCCTGTTGCGACGTATTAGGTGCAGCTGGTAGAATGTGCGTGTGATGTTGTGTGTATGTTTGTGTGTGTGTGGTTGTGGCATGTGTAATGAGCTGACAGAGCTTGGTGATTTCCTGTCTGGCCTGTAAAAGCAGCAAGAGTCTCTTCCTGTATCCTCCTCTAGGACCCACCTGGGGTCACACGCCCACACACACATACACACACACACACAGAGGCAAGAATATATCACAAATAATATTGGCACTAAGATGCAGACTGCATCAGAGACTCTTTGTACTTTATGAATGATTAGTCATTCGTATTGGAGTCCATTTGTCGGTCTGATGTAGAATTGCTGCTCGTTCTCTAATAGATTTGTTAAATGGATGGAGGCATAATGACGCTCTCTGTCTTCCTCTCAGCCACCATATCAATGTGGTACTTATTACAGTGTGTGTGTGTGTGTACTGATGATCCCGTTCTCTGCTCTCGCACTGATGCACATACTGTGAATCTCCACTAGCTGCGTTTCCATCCGACTGTTACGTGAACAGAAATGTTGAAAAATAAAACATAAATTAAAAGTGTTTTCATCAGTTTACCTGAAATGAATAATCTGGATTCCCTGATTGTAAAATATGACATGTTTCTGAATATTTCAAGGTGGCCACACACTTTACAAACTGTGAAATTTTATATATTACCTGACTATGATGCAAATATGCTGAACCATTTTTATATGTTTTTCCTAACAGTTTTTGTAATATCTGTGGAAACTTTAGCAGAATTTGACATTCTGTCAGTTTTGTCTAACTTACTTGTTATTCACAAAAACAAATGCTAAATACGTGGTGCCACTATCTCTGAAGCTCTTCTGCTGCATTAATTTGCACATCAGCATCCTGTTACTGACACTTTATTGTAAAGTGTGTTCCAGGTAAAACCATGAAAACCAACGAACTGATTAAAAACTGCAACGTGTTTAAGCACCACGTTAAATTACTACTTCCTGTAGTGTCAAAGCAGTTTTAGAGCTGCACATTTTAAGAGACGAAGTGCATAACGCTTAGAAGAAATAATACTGCGAAAAAAAGAAAAGGTAAAAGAGATACCATCAATATGATATCAGAAATAACAAAAAAACGTGGAACACTAGTTGTGAGGAGGAAGGCATCAGATATGACCAGGACAATGAGTTACTATAGTAACGTCTCTTACAATGCAAACGATTACAGACGTGACATTATCTCCTTCCTGACAGGTTAAATCTGACGCTGTATTTTATGAATATATTTCTGCAGATGTCATGTGTACAGTACAGCACTTTCCATTCGAGACATCCGCCGAGGAGTCATCTGGGGATAAAGTCAGGAAGAATTAAAGTGTATTTTAAATAAGAGCTAAACAGAGAGAATCTCCAGAAACTTTCAGTTGAAGGTTCTTCCAGAGGGGAAAAAAATGTTTAATTTAATATTAAACATCATTATTAAATATCATTTAATATTTTGTACAATACTCTACATGGTGATTCTTAAAGGACTATACCAAGTTTTAGCTGTGGGATTACTTAACCCTCTGGACTCTCAAATAAATTTTTCAAGAAAATTCTTCATTCAAAAAAAAAAAAAATNGAAAAAAAAAAAAAAGTTGTCAATTTTGTACTTGATTCAATAAGACTCTAAAAAAAATGAAAGTCTCCAAAAATCAGCAAACATTGTGTCAAAAGTGGTTTTAGACTCCAGAGGGTTAAGAGTGACCAGTGGAACACATGTCCTAAAAAGTGGGACTAGTCCTTTATTCTACCACGATGGTTGCCCGGCTTTATTTTCTGCTATATTTATTTTGCCTAAGCTAAAAAAGTTAGAAGATGACACAGTGAGAGCAAGCCACTTTGCGTCCGTGTGTGTGTGTGTGTGTGTGTGTGTGTGTGTGTGTGTGTGTGTGTGTGTGTGTGTGTGTGTTTACGCATGTGTAACTTAGCAAGTAGGTGAAATTCAGCTGGAGGAAATGTGCAAGTGTTTGTGAATTCCCTGCTGAAGGGTGAATTTGAGTGCACTTTCAGATGTGTTTTCCACTCCTCTGCTATAACCCAAACACACTTTCCCCAGAGTGAACTTCTTGTGTGTGTGTGTGTGTGTGTGTGTGTGTGTGTATATTTATGCCAGCATAACACACTGAAATGGAAGCACATAAACAAACACATAACATATCTGCATCCCTGAAGTGAATGGGTGGGGGTACTCTGTGTGTACGTGCATTTGTGTGCGTGTATGTGTGCAAGCGTGCATGTGTGTGTGCATGTTTCCTGTCCTGATGACCTGCCCTCTTTCATTTGATCATTTTGTCCAGAAGTTCTTAATGCTAAATGCCTGAATGCTGTAGAATAATTTGTTAATACTGCTAAATACGATAACGAGTTAAGATGAAGTTGAATCTGGACAGTCTGTTGATCCACAGCATACATGTTATAATATGTTACTATGGTTACCAAGCTGTTTTGTAAGTCCTGAATGTGTATTGCTGATTAAATCTGAAGAAACTCAGGTACTCTATCTCTTCTTTTCTTTCTTTTGTTTTTGCACATCACCTCCATCTTTGTCTGTATGCGAATAGCAGGATGCATCTCTCCTTCTGTCACTCTCATTTCTCTCTCTCTCTCTCTCTCTCTCTCTCTCTCTCTTTTGATTACATTTGGCTGGAATGGTTTGAGGTTGGAAGTTGGAACTTCCAGCTGGGAAAATTTCAACTTCCGAGGTCTATGAACGCAGCATAAGATCAGGATGGGGTTAATGCAAACCTGGATTTCTCTCTCTCTCTCTCTCTCTCTCTCTCACTCTCTCTCTGCAGTAGCAGCAATAAAACCTGCATCAGTGCCAGAATTCTCACTATGCACACTTGGCATAAGGCATGGTAATAAAGCACCATGCATGTGTGTGTCTGTATGTCTGTAAGAGAGAGAGAGAATGTTGAGGATGATGATCAGACAGTACAGAATGTCAAGCGGTTTTATTGCTCGGCTTCTGAATATGAGGTTTCATAATGAATATCGTAAATCTGATTAAAGAAACGTGCATTCGCTTGTGCACGTAGACGGGGTTTCGTTCTGCAGACTGGACCGCTTTAATGGTGTGGGGCATCAAACTGACATGTGAGAGTACATTATGTTCTCTGCTTTTGACACAGGCTTCTAAATATCTTAGACCAGGATTTGAAAAAAGGGGGGTTCTGGGATCTCCCATGGTCTTTGATATTCAAAGGATCCACAATATAGTGAGTAACAGTTTATATTCATCATTTTTTCTCTCCTTGAAAGTTTACCCTTTTATTTATGTATTTATTTGTTTGCATTGCTCCTTAACATACCATAGGGTTAGGGTTAGGGTAGCTTAATAGATTTTACATAATCAAATACTGCTTTTCTAAGAAGGGGTTATCACCTTTCTATTGCTTTTATTTCTAACACAATGATGTTACAAGTAACACTCATATGTACAATATAGTCCATAAGAATTGGAGTTAGTTATATATATGCTACTTCCTGTCTGTAGGCAGCACAGAATGTCATGAGTTCCATTACCAGAACCAACACAACCTTTTTGCCCTTCATTCTGTTCTTGGCTTTTGAAAATGTATTTCAAATATTTCTCTATGTGGCTTTGTAAAGACTCGCAACTCAGAAGTGTTCATGGTTTTGCTAACGATGCTAGTACAGATATATGTGTTGCTCCATGTGATATTTGGATAAATTGCAGCCAGGAGAAGGAAAAGACAAAAGACAGAAGTTAGGCTTGGGATCACTGCACAAAGAACACAGAAAGAGCCGAATCAGCACGTCTTGAACTTCGTTACTTTTTGTTCCTGAAAGTTTGACTTTGTATGGAGTAAAGTGGGGCCTTTAAAGGACGATACCGGCCATTTTTTAGCATGTTTGAGCCTAATATATTCAATTTTCATACACATAAGGTTAGTAACAATCATTTCCCAAAACATACTACTGGAACGGTGAATTAAAAATGTTTTTCCTACCTTCCAGACTGCCATTGGTTTCAGTTCATTCTGGTACACTATAAAAATCAACTTGTTGATACTTGAAACGTTCATGGGATAGGTAATCCATCATTGCAAACAAGACACGTATTCAGGGTTTTTTTTTAGAAGTTACGTAATTTTAGCATTTAAGCACAATAAAAAGCATGAAGTGAATGTATCTCCACTGGGGAATATAGTCCCAAAAGAAGGCCTGCATTTATGGAAAAATTTAAAGGACTGTGACTTCATAAGGCTGCATAACTATTAGCAGGAGATTTTTAAGGTGGGTGTATCACTTGAATATTTGATTTTGAAAGATTAAGAGATTTTGCAAAATATCAGGAAAGCTGAAATATGGTTTTATCCTTTGGGAAATGATTGTCAGTAACGTAACATGTATGAAAATTGAATATATTAGGCTCAAACATGCAAAATGGATGGTATGGTCCTTTAAGACATATTTCACAGATTACATGGTCTCAAATTACAAACACACTTAAAGTACAAAAAAATAGCTTTGGACAAATATCTGAAATGCTCTCTTGCACATTCTTTCTCTCACCCGCGAGTTCTTCTCGTCTTTATCTGTATGTTTGAAGACGCGTCAGTTTTACAGCCACAACATCAATAGTTGGAGTCTGTGCACTATACCAACTTAGAGCTCACAATTTCAGAAACTCCTTAACCTTCATATTTTGTCTGTCATTGTGTATTTTGGGTCCAGTCCTCAAAGAAAGTAAAGTAATGACATTTAGTCCAGATTTCTGAAACTATCATCTCTGGCTGAGGACTCAGACCACAGCTCCCCTCCCCAACAGTCTGAAGGCAGATTTGGGGTGAATTGGCTTAAACTTCTCGTAGCTAAGATCCAGTGTAAGACCCTGATGTGTTTCTGAGGAGAGGGTAATGAAGAATGAAAAGTTCATTGCTGTATGAGCGTACTGTTTCCAGGCTGGCACCCAGCAGGTACACACTCGTGAGGCTTAGTGTTTTTTTTTTTTTTTTTTTNTTTTTTTTTTTTTTTTTTTTGTTTTTTTTTGAAGAAAGCCCTTTTTGTTTGCTTCTGTTTTATAGCAATAAAGCAGCAGTTGGAGAAACGTAGTGAACAAGAGGTGAAGAATTGTTCTCAGTATGTTTACCCTTCTTAGTAAAGCCAAAGGAAGTGACCTGGGGGCAGGAAGCAATGAATTTTATGGGAAATGTGGTCTTAATTTTGAGAAACATGAAAACTAATGATAGCACTTGTGTGACAAAGCAGAGACTGCCAATCATCTTGACCGTGGTCGTATTTGTTTCCAGTCATTTTAAAGAAGTTTGGACATTTAATTTGTTGTGGTTTGTTGATGTCTAAAACTGCTGCACACGATTTGGCAAAAAGAGCAAAAAGTGAAATAAAGAAGAAGAGTGTACTGATTTAAACAGAGATGCTCAGAGCAGAAACACACTGCTGCTGTGTGGAGACGTGAGTGATTATAGTGTTAAACGGTGGGATGATGCAGACCAACAGTTGAGGGTTGTTCCAGATGGAAGAATGGAGTGATGAATGTATAAAAAGAGAGAAAGACAGAGAGAAAGAGAGAGAGGTCAGAGATTGAGAGAGCAGCGACCGGAACGGGTAATAAAGATGGAGAATGGACAGAGGACTGGTGAAGACGTCTTCAGTGGCAGGCCTGTGTCATGTCACTGTACATTTGAACATCAGTGTGTGTGTGTGTGTGTGTGTGTGTGTGTGTGTAAGAGAAAGAAACAAGGTGCTATGGAAAATGAAAGAAGAGAAGGAAGGAAGAAAAGGAAAAGAAGGAAATAGCTCATTTCAATTAAAGAAACTAAAGTTTCTGCTTGTTAACATTTGGTTCATCGACAAGATGGTGTGTGTGCGTGTGCGTGTGTGTGAGATCATTCACAATAAAAAGTATTCAACACTCCCTCATTAACTAGCTTGCCGCCTGGCAGGGCGACTCCTGTGGTAGGAGGAAGAGAGGTTAATGCTAAGATATGAGGTCACTGAACTACACACACNACACACACACACACACACACACACACACACACACACACACACCTACACTTACACGTGCAACTCAGCATGCATGGTTTCCCTTATTCAGCTTTGAGCATGGAACACCCTGTATGGACCACCTGCTAGCACATACCATTACCACACACACACACAAACACACACACACACACACACACACACACACACACACACACCCTTTCTGGTTATAATTCCCTAAGAGTGTGCGGACAGTAAAAGTGTTACTATACAAACACGGGATATTTGTAAAACATCACACGCTCAGTTTGCGAGCGTGTGTGTGTGTGTTTGTGTGTTTGTGTGTGTGTGTGTGTGTGTGCGTGTGTGTGTGTGTGTGTGTGCACATCTGCTGTTTCTCACTTTGACGCTGACACGGATCTGTTGTCCCATCAGCCAATCACAGACCAATGGGATCACATTTACGAGCTCAGTTGCCAGGCAACAAGGGGAGGGAGAGAGAGAGAGAGAGAGAGAGAGAGACGGGGAAGGCGGCAGAGAAAAAATAGCAGCGTTGTTGCCAAGAGGAGAGCAGAAATCTGAGCACGATGGCTTAATTGCGTTTCATAGATAGCATGCCATTCATGCTGAATTGGAGATGCATTTTATCTAATGTGTTTTATCATGCGACCATGGGTGAACGGTTTTCCCTTATCTGCCCATGTCAGAGTCGTGGTTAGTCTATGTTTGACCTTAACTTAACCTGCCGCTGCAGCAAAACAACCTTTATGACCTATATTTATGTTTGCAAATAACGTTTTTTGGGATCTGACTTTAGGCAGGTGTGTGTTGGAGCTGGAAATATCAGTGTTTTCACTTTCATACAAATACATATTGTGCAAAAAAAACCAAAAAAAAAAACCAAACAAAAAAACTGGTGGATATACAATATATAATGCACTAGTGCAATGNACCAAAAAAAAAAACCAAACAAAAAAACTGGTGGATATACAATATATAATGCACTAGTGCAATGGTGACTCATTTTTAATCAAATGAAATGTTTTTTCTTGACATTTTTTGTCAAATTATGCATAAAATCTCTCTTTGGCTCCATTGGGCCAATTAGATTCAGATTCAGATTCAGATTAGATTTATTTGTCATATGTATGTTAACACAGGGTCAACAG
>VXCM01004589.1:15519-56864 GCA_014773175.1 Lucifuga dentata | reverse complement strand
GGGGGGGGGGGGGGGATCCATGGTTGAAAAATTATCTTTTGCAAGATAACGCAAAAGTTAACCCTTCATTGAGCAGAAGTGCAACAGTATATCTGAGTCAGTCTAATGCGTGCCGTTGCTAGGCAACAATGGAGTGAGTTGTCGAGTTTTACTCTATATTTTACTTTACTAAATTATAAAGACATTCAGGTGGTGCTTAGGTCTCAGTCACTTGTATTATCTTGCAAAAGTTTTGCAAAGTAACGCAATATTTTTGCAAGATCTTGCTAAAGTATTGCATTATCTCGCAAAATGCAAAAGGTCTCACTATTTTTTATCCTTCCATGGATTTTCTCTCTCCCATGTCCTGTTAGGGACTCTGTAGTTTTGTACTCTTCTTGATCAATAAAATTATTGAAACAAATAAAAAAAAAAGTCACACCCGTCTTCTTACTGACCCTGAGCTGAGCAGTGAGCACCGCCTCGTACTGGCAGCAGATGGCGCCGCGGTCGGCGAGCGTGTGCGATGGCCCAGTGTCCAGGTACCTCTCCAGCTCCTGCAGCGCCGCCTCGGCTCCATCCTGAGACTGGCAGCGGTCCACCGGCTGACTGGCCAACAGGAAGATCCCCTCCTCGCACCACCGCGACGCCTGGAGGTCAGCAAATTTTACCGCTAAAACTCAAACCCACAGCCGTCTCCACGATTCAGGAAGAATCGAGGTTACAAGCATTTCCTAATTCGTGCTCACGCTCACACACTCGCACCTGATCCAGCGCCTGGTGGAGCTCCATCGCCTGGAGCAGGAGGCTCTTCTTGCTCCTCAGAGTCGAGCCGATCTCCTCGCACACCGCTCTCAGGTCGGCGCACTTCGGCCTGATGGAGTCCTCGGCGTAGTGGGCGTCATCAATCAGCCTGTCGCCTTCGCCAGCCAGCGACAGGGCACGGTCCAGGACGTCCTGGTGAGACACGTGCACATGAACACCATTAAGTGCCAAAAGGCCAAAGAGCTTTTTTTTTAACTTTATTTTATTGGTCAAACAACAGTTGAGATGTATCATTATTATACATATCGTTAGCATAGCGTAGCTTTTTCCATCTTTCCTTAAATATATCTGTTTTCTGCCAAAGAGCATCTTTAAATCCATGTATTCAACTAAACGATCAGCAATATTATTCATCAATATTCCATCAATTCATCTATTTATATGGTTCAGACAAATATATCAGTGTATTAATGATCCTGCTAGTGAACACACATGCCCCTCCCCCTCCGTTGGCGAACTGTCGTCAAAGGCGAGCGTGTTGAGCAGATCAAAGAAAAATGAAACATGCATGTGTCTTACGCTGGCCTTGTCCTCGTGTCCGCCAAGCTCTCGGAGGACGTGCTCGGCGTGGGCGGGGCTTACGCTGACCTCGGAGAAACCCGACAGCCGCTCCGACGTCACATCGAGCTGGAGGCGCACCTGGAAACGCAAAACGCCGTCTGAGAAAGTCGCTCTTTATGGCATACGTACGACTAGATTTCCCATGATTCCGCTCACTTCACGGAAGCGCTGTTCAAAATGGCGGAGCTGCAAACACTGCTCCAGCTTGGTGCGGTGACGCTCCCAAAAATCGTCAAACGCCGTCTCCGTTTCGTCCAGCTGACCCAAGAGTCTGAGGAGGGAAAAATGGAAGAGATTCACTCACGCATTCACAGACTTCTTTAATCATTTAAAGGGCCATACAGGTGGTTTTGCATGTTTGACCCCGATAAAAACGACCCACATACATGTTATGTTACCGCCAACCATTTTCCAGTTTGCCATTGGTTTCGGGTCATTCCAGTAAGCTGTAAAAAATATGATTTTTGCAGCATAAAAATAGTAATTATATATGGATGATTTGACAATAAAGTTCTGATTTGATTGATTGATTGATTGATTTGGAAAGACCTGAAACACGCCTGACATATGAAGTCCATCACAGCAAACACCACATCGATTCATTTGGTCAAAGTAACTTTTTTTAACCGAGCTAACATGCAGCTACACAGAAGAAAATGTATGCCTCCGCCAGGGAAAATAGTCCCAGGAGAAGACGGCTTTTAAATGAAAAACGATTGTGACAGCAGGTGAAACACTGAGTTTTAAGGTGGATGTATCACCAGTCATGGATTTATCATCAGTTTTAAGGCGGATTTGATTTTGAAAGATTATGGGATCTGGCAAAATAATAGGAAACTAAAATAAGGTTTTATATTTTGGAAAGTGGTTGTCAGTAACATAACAAGGATGTGGGTTGTATAATTGGGTTTAAACATGCAAAATCACTGGTATGCTCCTTTAGCAGCCTGTCCCCCCTTCTCCTCACCTCTGTACGGTGGCCAGGTTTTCCAGCTCGTCATGGGTCATGGTGTACTCGGGGTCCGTCTGCAGAGGCTCGTTGATGCACGCCAGCAGCCGTCCTCCCTGAGACAGTGCCACCATCAGGTTGTCCTGCACACACCAATCACATCCCTCAAACATCACATGACCTTTGGACACGGATCCCAATAAAAAAACTGCTCGTGGCGCTTTGTGTGGCGCCTCTGACCTTCATCTTGTCCTTCTTCTGAGTGTGCGCGTGCAGCAGGTGGGCGGCGGCGTCGGCATCGTTGGGTAGTTCCATCTCGGCGAGCTCGGTGCCGAACGCCTGCAGGGTCTGCGCCGTGGTCTTCACCATGAGGGCGAACGCCTCGATGGCCTGCAGGGGAGTTTCAACGTCTGACTCGGCTGAAATATTAAATGTGTATGTGTGTGTGTGTGTGTACATACGGTGCGGTGTGAGATCCAGGTGTCATGGCGGTATTCCTGTGTGCCTCCCAGCTCTGTGGTCAGCTGACCCGGGTCGATGTAGGCGTGGAGCTCCGTCACCGAACTCAGCATCACCACCTGCTTAACACGTGTTACATGTTACTGTATGACATGAAAATCTCTCTCTCTCTCTCACACACACACACAGACACACACACACGTGGTGTGAACCTTCATTTTGAAGTCATCCTTGTTGAATTTGAACAGGAAGTCTGACAGGGTCCGTTGGAACAACGTGGAGGGACGCAAAACCAGAACCAAGTTCACGTTCCCAGGAAATGAGCCCTGAGAGAGAGAGAGAGAGAGAGAGAGAGAGAGAGAGAGAGCAGGGAAAGAGAGGGAGAGAGCGCAGGAAAGAGAGAAAGAGAGAGAGAGAGAGAGAGAGAGAGCAGGGAGCAGGGAGAAAGAGAGCAGGGAAAGAGAGGGAGAGAGTGCAGGGAAAGAGAGAGAAAGATAGACAGAGAGAGAGAGAGCAGGAAAAGGGAGAGACACACAAAGAAAGAGACAGAGGGGAAGGGGGNGGTTATTCCCAAATTTTCTGACTATTTTTCCAGTTGTTGGTGACGTTTTATTCCAGCCTCTCAGGATGAAATCTGACCTTTTAGTCACAGCTTTTCAGATATATTCCCAATTCAGGGTTGTCATGACGATTTGTCCTAATTCCTCATGCTCATTTGTGGAGTTATTCATCAAAAGCATCAATGTTATGAATAATGAATTATGAATTTTAAAAAAAAGTCTCTGCCATCTTGGACCATCCATGACCGGGATTTTCTGGGATTTTTTATCCTCCAAACCTGAAAACGGTTTTGGGTCAGAGCTGTCATCTGTGCGGAGAATAACGGCTCTGCTGTGGATTTTACACCTTAACGGCCTCAGAGCGTGGAATCGCCGTTTCCACAGACAGCAGCCACCAGAGGCCGAACGGCTAAACCGTTATGGCTTTCTGTAAAACCCTGAGTGGATTGCTGCGGCTGTTAGGCATCATAAATCGATGCACGGTGACACACGCACAAACACACACCACACACACACACGCAGGGCCAGAGGCAATCTGAGAAATGTGTGACAGGCATGAAGTCTTAAACAGCGCCACAGTGGAAAATGTTGAATATATCCAGAAGACGGGTGTTTGATTATAATATATTTATATTTGTATTTATTATTATATGTATAATTATGATGCTGCAGGATTGATGCAGCAAAAACAATTTCTACAAAACTGACCTGCATGGCTGCACAGAAAACATCCCATAATAAGCTGTCTGCTCACAACCAGCCCAGACAAAAATAGCAAAGATACATGACAGTAATTCAGTCTGCAAGGAGATATTCACACACACACACACACACACACACACACACACACACACACGCACATCATAAAAGCCTGCATGGTGTTGCCATGGAAACACACACATATATATATAGAGAGAGAGAAAGAGAGAGGCACAGAGAAAGAATGATCATGCAGAGAGAAAGACTGTGTGTGTGTGTGTTTGTGTGTGTGTGAGACACACACATTAAGAGTAACAGTAGCTGATGTTTACGCTTCACATTAGAGTCATTTATGTGTTTTAGGCTCTAACATGATTTGATTACAGATTATAGATTTGATTATAGATTATAGATTATAAATCTGACAGGTCAGCAGGTGTTCTTTGTTCCTCAAATCAAATAATTCCAAATATTTTAGAAGCTAGAGTCAGTAGCTGTTATTATTAGCATTTCTGTTTTATTAGGAACAACACTTCGCAGTTTTAGGACCTCAGATAAGCTATGTGTAAACTAGACTAAGCTAGGCTAAAATAATCTAAGCTAAGATAAGATAAGATACGGTCAGATAGGAGAAGAGAAGAGAAGAGAAGAGAAGAGAAGAGAAGAGAAGAGAGGAGAGATGAGGAGAGAAGAGGACAACAGAAGAGAAGAGGAGAGGAGAGAAGGGTAGAGGAGAGGAGAAGAGAGGAGAGGAGAGGAGACAGGAGAGAGGAGATGAGAGAAGAGAAGAGAAGAGAAGAGAAGAGAAGAGAAGAGAAGAGAAGAGAAGAGAGATAAGGAGAGAAGAGAAGAGAAGAGGAAAGGAGAGAAGGGTAGAGGAGAGGAGAAGAGAGGAGAGGAGAGGAGAGAGAAGAGAAGAGAAGAGAAGAGAAGAGAAGAGAAGAGAAGAGAAGAGAGATGAGGAGAGAAGAGAAGAGAAGAGGACAACAGAGGAAAAGAGAAGAGGAGAGAAGGGTAGAGGAGGAGAAGAGAGGAGAGGAGACAGGAGAGAGGAGATGAGAGAAGAGAAGAGAAGAGAAGAGAAGAGAAGAGAAGAGAAGAGAAGAGAAAAGAGAAGAGAAGAGAGGAGAGAGGAGAGGAGGAGAGGAAAGGAGAAGAGAGAAGAGAGGAGAGGAGAAGAGGGGAGAGAAGAGGAAAGGAGAAGAGAAGAGGAGAGGAGAGGAGAGAAATGAGGAGAGGAGACCAATAAAAATACAGAGAAATGTATTTCCTGGTCCTGGCGAACATACGTGTGTATGCATATTTAATGCACATATGTACGAGCTACAGCCTGACAAATTATCATATGGTGCAATAAAACACACGTCCTCCGTGTTGCTGCGTCTAACTCTCTACCGTCAAACTGCACATTTACCTGGAAATATGAACAAAACGCAGCAAAAATGCAGCAATAATGCATGTCTGAGTCGCTAAATTCAATAAAAACCAGGAGGTCCCATAGCCCTGCATTAACATGACAATACACAAGCTGCTCCATACATGCTAATGCACACACACACACACACACATAAATAAATGATAAGGATTAGAGTCAGGGTGATGCTTTGTGAGGCAGCAGCAGGAGAAGCATGTCCTCTAATGAAATTAACATCGTTCTCTCGGGAATTCTGTTTATTTCTGCAAACTCTACGTTACGTTACTGCTACGTTATTCATGTCTGGAATATTGTTATCACACAAATAGAGATATGGTTTTCATTTAAAGGACCATACCACCCATTTTGCATGTTTGAGCCTAATATATTCAGTTTTCATACATGTTACGTTACTGACAATCATTTCCCAAAGGATAAAACCGTATTTCAGCTTTCCTGATATTTTGCTAAATCTCTTAATCTTTCAAAATCAAATATTCAAGTGATACACCCACCTTAAAAATCCATGTTTCTCCTGCTAATAGTTACACAGCCTTATGAAGTCACGGTCCTTTAAATTTTTCCATAAACGCAGGTCTTCTTTTGGGACTATATTCCCCGGTGGAGGCATACATTCACTCCACGCTTTTTATTGAGCTTAAACACTAAAATTACATAACTTCTAAAAAAACCTGAATACACGTCTTGTTGGTGATGATGGATTACCTATCCCAAGAACGTTTACAGTATCAACAAGTTGATTTTAATAGCAGAATGAACTGAAACCAATGGAGGTCTGGAAGGTAGGAAAAACATTTTTAATTCACCGTTCCAGTAGTATGCTTTGGGAAATGATTGTCAGTAACGTAACATGTATGAAAATTGAATATATTAGGCTCAAATATGCAAAATAGGTGATATGGTCCTTTAAGGCAATGTCATCCCTAGTTTGACTTTTTCCTTAAGAGCGGAAAACACAAAAGATTTCCACCTGCTCCACTCGCTGAAAGCTCAAACGCCTGCAAACTTTATCACGCAGCAGATAAAAATCCACGGAATCATAAATAACGCAGACGTTTCATCTTCATTTCATCTTGCAGCAGGAATCGCTGAAGGAATTTTCCTCGATTTTAACTCAGTTTCCCAGAGGTGTGAGCGAAAGAGTGCTCGCTGGCGCCCTCTGTGGAGACAAACAGCATGGCAGTCTGACGGCGCGCGAGACACTAATCTGTGGCTTTACATCCTGACTCATTTTTCTGATCGTTTTCAGNTGACGGCGCGCGAGACACTAATCTGTGGCTTTACATCCTGACTCATTTTTCTGATCGTTTTCAGTGGGAAGCCAGGAGAAATGGCAGCAGGCGACCTTGAACGACCTCTGTGTGCCGAGCGTCCCGGAGGAAGACGAACGACCTTCACTCTCCAGTAAGACTGCGTGTCATTGGCTGGTGGACCAAATGGCCANCACACACACACACACACACACACACACACACACACCACCTGCTCATATAATGCCTTGAGTTAATTCCACAGTTTGTTTCACTCCGGCTGCATTTACACACATTTCCACTCTTGGTGCACAATTAAGATTTTTTTTTTTTCTTTTTAAAGGACCATACCACCCATTTTGCATGTTTGAGCCTAATATATTCAATTTTCATACATGTAACGTTACTGACAATCATTTCCCAAAGCATACTACTGGAACGGTGAATTAAAAATGTTTTTCCTACCTTCCAGACCTCCATTGGTTTCAGTTCATTCTGCTATTAAAATCAACTTGTTGATACTGTAAACGTTCTTGGGATAGGTAATCCATCATCACCAACAAGACGTGTATTCAGGTTTTTTTAGAAGTTATGTAATTTTAGTGTTTAAGCTCAATAAAAAGCGTGGAGTGAATGTATGCCTCCACCGGGGAATATAGTCCCAAAAGAAGACCTGCGTTTATGGAAAAATTTAAAGGACCGTGACTTCATAAGGCTGTGTAACTATTAGCAGGAGAAACATGGATTTTTAAGGTGGGTGTATCACTTGAATATTTGATTTTGAAAGATTAAGAGATTTAGCAAAATATCAGGAAAGCTGAAATACGGTTGTATCCTTTGGGAAATGAGTGTCAGTAACGTAACATGTATGAAAACTGAATATATTAGGCTCAAACATGCAAAATGGGTGGTATGGTCCTTTAAAGGAGGAGAAGAAGAATTAGATTAGCACCTGTTGCAGCTTGGATGTGGATGTGTAAATTCATATGTGGGCAAAGCCACATTTTATAACATGAGTCTTACAGATTTATTTCCTCATGGATGCAGCACATATCAGACGTGTAAAGGCGGATTTTATAGGAGGTGAAGAGGAGGAAAACCCTGATATAATCTGCTGCATTAATGTGAGATGCAAACTATGACATAAAAATCATTCATTTTTTCCAATATGAAAGCTTTAAAGGACTATACGGTGGTTTTGCATGTTTGAGCCTAATAAATAGCCCGATGCGTACACTTTATGTTGCTGCCACCGTTCCCTGAAACATAAAATCATATTTTAGTTACAAAAACTAAAATGCGATTCAATGTTTCGCCTGCCGACGATTACGCGCGATTATAGAAAGGGCTTCTTTTTTTTATTATTTCTCTGTAAAATTGAAATTTGCAGAACAATTTTAAATCAGATTAATTAAGAGCAGATGAAAAGCAATGGCGAGATTATAAACAGACAGAAACATTAAATAGCAAGGAGAAAAAGTCAGGTCATGTTTTTTGCAGCCCTCAGTAGGAAGCTGAAAACTCTTCATGCTGAAGACAGAGTTTATTTTTTTCCACTAATTAATAATTAAATAAAAAGTCCAGATAATTCACAGAAATGTTGTTTTTGTATGTATAAGATTTAATGGAAAACTACTTTTGAATGAAGGACTTCATGGAGTGAGAAAAGCTAATGGAGCTGGAATGGTCCATTATGACTGGAGGGGGGGTGTGTGAGTGTGTAGATGTGTGTGTGAGTGTGTAGATGTGTGNCATTATGACTGGAGGGGGGGTGTGTGAGTGTGTAGATGTGTGTGTGAGTGTGTAGATGTGTGAGTGTGTGAGAACACAATAATGTGACTTACTGGAAGCATGGTTACGTAGAGCGAGTACCCTCATAACAGGTTACTGTCATGGAGGGACTCGTTTCTCAGAAAAAAACCATCAGGCTCGATGATTATCTGTGTCCAATTAGCATACATTAGCATCTATTAGCATAAATTAAAATATGAAATGACCGTTTAGCAGGATCAGCATCTTTACAGCAGATGTGTGAGGTCTGCTGAAGCATCGTCCCAGTTTGTCAATTCACAATAGAGGAATTCAATAACGCACAAATATAAGAAACAAGAACAAAAATCTACTTTTAACCAAATAAGATTTTCCCTCCGTTTTTTTTCTCACGATTTTATGATTCAGCAAATTAAAATGCAGAAAGCTAAATGCTAAAATAAAGCATTTCTATATATAAGAAAAATATACCATATGATTTGACATTTGGACACTTACACATCATATGTAATGGTTGTCTGACACACACACACACACACACACACACACACACACGGTTCTTACTGCGATGCGGAGCAGGGTCGTCTTGACGGCCGCCCATCGGTCCAGCCGTCTGTCGATGACCAGGATAAAACCCACTCCTGATGCTGCAACGCTGCGGAGGAGGAGAAAGCTGTTAATCGCCACGGCAACCGCTTCTGTGTGTGTGTATGTTTGTGTGCATGTGTACATACAGCAGGTTAATGACACGGCTACAGGTCGGATTAAACCGTATGGGTGCTACAGAATTCTAATGGAGCAGGTGTGTGTGTGTGTGTGTGTGTGTGTGTGTGTGTGTGCTTGTCCTACATGGGGTCAGCCGGGGGTCCTGAGGGGCTTCCAGATGACAATTAGCTTAATTTCATACAAACTTAATCCACAGAAATTATCTCAGTTCGAGACTGAATAAAATGTAGCCTTTCAGAATAAAGTTAGCAGATTATGCTCTTATTCCCACACTTCCTGTTTACAGGAAATGCAAAAGTTTTATAATTTTCCTATAAATTGAATCACGACTGATTGATGAGGAGAAACAAAATAAATATTTGTTTACTGGAAAATTATTTTAACCGCCTGTTTGGATCCTAAAACCTTCTGAAATAATCAGCTGGTGTATTTTCCTAACGAGTATAATTCACATAATTATCATTTAATTGATTGACAACAATAGTGATCAACTATTTTAATCAAACGAAACTAATTTATCTGTTTATCAAATAGAAACACTGAATATTAACTGTTCCAGCCTCTGAAATATGAAAACCTGCTTCATTTCTCTGTTTGGTATCATTTATTCTGACAAAACAAGCAAAAGATTAAAGATTTCATTTTAGTCTCTGGACATTTATGAAAGTGTCCTTTAATTTTATCGACTGAACAATTCATTAATAACAGATCAATGGGATCAATAATTGACTTGGTATGGATGTGAGCCTGACCTTTGTGTGTGTGTGTGTGTATGTGTGTGTGTGTGTGTGTGTGTGTTGTCAGTATATGTCATCAGTATGTCAGTTTTATGATGATGAGGAACCCTTTTGATTGCCATGGCAACCTTGACTCCGGGTTTGGATGTGTGTGTCTATATGTGGAAATGTGTGTGGAAATATGTGTGTGCGTGTGTGTAGCATTTCTAGCAAAGGTCTGACATGCATCTAACACGCCAATGTTAGATACACACACACACACACACATAGTGTGGCCAACATACGAATACTGCTGAGTTGGTCCATCTGGGCATCAGCATTAGCCAATTGTCATTGCACACACACACGCACACACACACACACATACCCAGTAAAAGCTGCAACTGCAACTGCTCAATCCATTGCTACTGTAAAAATATTCCCACAGGCTTTATTCCAAAAAAAAAAAAAAAAAAAAAAAAATCCAGGCTGAAAAACAAGAAATGATAAATATCCTTAATTTCCCGTCGCTATAATCCAGCAATAATCCATCCTTCCTGAATTTATCCTCATCCCAGCGCTGGCATTCCACAATTCCTGCACCCACAATCCGTCTGCCGCGGATGGAAGGAGAGAGGGGACCGATCCTATCCTCCAAAAGCATCTCCCATCTCCGTTCCTTCTCCCTCTGCTCCTCCACCACCCGCTCCCCCACCCTCAGCCAATCACAATGCAGCCCTGCATCTTGCTGCAGCCCACCAGCCAATCAGAGCAAAGAGCGGATGGGAAGGCAGGGTGCCTGTAGCTGGCAGGGAGGAGGAGGAGGGATGAGGTGATGAGATGCAAAAAAAATAAAAAACCTGATGTACTGAAGGGCTGCCATGACACACACACACTTCTGCTGTGTGTGTGTGTGTGTGTGTGATGGGAGTGCAGTGCTCAGCAGGAAAGGTGAANACTGAAGGGCTGCCATGACACACACACACTTCTGCTGTGTGTGTGTGTGTGTGTGTGTGATGGGAGTGCAGTGCTCAGCAGGAAAGGTGAAAGAAAGGGAGGGAGGTGAGGAGGAGGAGAAAGAGGAGGAGCAGAACGTCGATCAATTCCCACATGGAGGGAAATTTCTCTTTCCTCAGTTTGTCGTTTTCTTTGTGTCTGTGTGACTGTTAGTTACTGCCATGTTTTTAATAAGTACACAAAAATACTTACTAAATATTAAATACTAACGTTTTACCAAAATTAGGAGAAAATTTGATTTATTAAGCACTTTATCGTCCCCAAATTCTCTACAAAATAAGCCTAAAATTGTTTTTGTCATACCATTTTCCTGTGGCTAAATTCATGCATGTGCGGCTTATTATCAGCCCATTTTTAAATATAATTTAAGTATTTTTTTTTTTAGTATTTAGTCTTTTTTTAATTGTTAAAGTAAGTATTTTTTGAGCAATCTACTATCTAAACCCGATCCAAAACTTGAGAAGATGAACCCAAAATATAATATGTTATTAAAAAACAGAATTTTATTATAGTTTACTTAAAAGATATTCCACAAAACATGGAGTTTTTCAGTCATCATGATTTTTTTTTTTTTTATCAGTGTGAGCATTATCATTCTAAATATTTCCTATTATTAAAAGAAGAATCTTGATGATTGTCCAGCTGCTCATGTTATTTTTAATATTTATTTTCAAGTTGGAATTATTGTGCTACTTTATTATTTAGATATATCAAATTATACCAAATTTTTTACAGCATGTGTGCAAAAATTCAGAAAAAAATTTATTTCACAGTAAATTTAACCAAAATCCATATCAAGATATTCTCGTTTTGAAGAGGATTTGTACTGTGTCGTCTCTGTTCTTCATCCTTTATATTTTTCATTCTCAAAATCCCTTTCTTTTGTCTCCTTCTCTCCACATTCCCTCTTTTATTCCTGGTGCCAGCATGAGGAATAAAACCCAGCATCAGCTCTGTACTGACCCCTGCTGGTATCATGTGGTATTACAACCAAAATTTCACCAGATTCCCCTTTAAATTACTGGCATGCAAAATGAAGCTAAAGAACAGATAGAGGTGTGTGTGTGTGTGTGTGTGTGTGTGTGTGTGTGTGTGTGAGACACTAACCTGGGGACAGCGGTGAGGTAGCCAAGGACGTTTTGGACTTCCTCCTCCTCTAACTCGCTGAAAGCAGGGAATTCTGGGAAGACGATAACGGGGCTGCCGTTCACTGCGCGGCCTCCTGGCAACGCAAAGGTCAGGGAGGAGATTGTGGAAAGGTCAAAGGTGACGCAGCCATCAACGGGGGATTTAGCATTTTGGAAATTTCTACATCATCTAGCAACCATTACTAAAAAATATTGCATTTTTTCTGTTTCATTATACTTTTAAACTGGGGCTTTTTCCACATTGCTGAACCTCCTAATAAAAAAAATGCTGAATCTAATGTGTGTGAACCCTTTAAAGGACCATACCAGTGATTTATGCATGTTTGACTCCCCCCAATATAATCCACCATATTTTCTAAAATGCAAGACTTATTTCTAAAAAGAGCGAATTGTGTTATCATTTCCCATCAGAAATTTGGACAAATAACGAACCCCATGATGTGTCTCTCTCTCTCTCACTCCTTTTCTTCTGTTGGAGGATCAAGTTGTAAGGGAGATCATCAAGGCGGTGAATTATTCACATGCTGTCACTGGAAAGCCATTATCGCCATGGTAACCTAACACAGGGCCTTGTGTGTTTTCTATGCAAGTGTGTGTGTGTGTGTGTGTGTGTGTGTTTATCTGGGTCANCAGGGCCTTGTGTGTTTTCTATGCAAGTGTGTGTGTGTGTGTGTGTGTGTGTGTTTATCTGGGTCAACATATGAGCAGTAAGTGATCAGAGCAGAACTTTTTCCAGGTCGACTCAGTGCAGAACTCTCATCACTTTCTCCGTTTTCTGTGTATGAATATACATATATATATCTATATATATATATAGATATATATATACATACATGTGTATATATACATTTAATATACTAATACTGGACATAATAACTTGTTTGAAGTGTGATGAAAACCAACCTGGCAGGAAGGCAAACTGTTTGTGGAGTTCAGAGCTGATTTCTGCAGCACACACAGGACTGAGCTCCCTCTGCATGATGTCATCTGGGGACCAGAATCAAAAAAAAAAGTCACGTTTAAAGGACCATACCAGTGATTTTGCATGTTTAAGACCAATAAAAAGAGGAAAGTAGAAAGGGGAGCTGAAGAGGAGAAAGGAGGGGGAGAGGAAGTAAACAGCATTTGGATTTCCTCCTTTATGTGGTCAGGATGGATTATAGTAATCCCATTTAGAGATACACACACACACACACACACACACACACACACACACACACAGAGAGAGAGGTTTCCCACCAATTGCCAGCAAGAGCATCATTCATTGTGTATGTTCATGTGAACATGTGAGAATGCAAACTGTGAGTTTTTAACATGCGTCACGTGTGGAGCATCAGTGTGAATTGTGTGTGTGTGTGTGTGTGTGTGGACAGGCTGGCAGAGAGATGTTCATTACCATGTTAGCGCAAACCAAACAAACTGTTCACGTGTTAGAGAGCAGCCGTCCTCCAAACAGCCCACAATGTCTGTCCATCATCCATCCATCATCTATCATCATCCATCCATCATCCATCCATCATCTATCATCATCCATCCATCATCCATCATCCATCCATCATCCATCCATCATCTATCATCATCCATCCATCATCCATCATCCATCCATCATCCATCCATTCATCATCCATCATCCATCCATCATCCATCCATCATCTATCCATCATCCATCCATCATCCATCCATCATCTATCCATCATCCATCCATCATCCATCCATCATCCATCCTTCATCCATCCATCATCCATCCATCATCCATCCTTCATCCATCCATCATCCATCCATCATCCATCCATCATCTATCATCATCCATCCATCATCCATCATCCATCCATCATCCATCCATCATCTATCATCATCCATCCATCATCCATCATCCATCCATCATCCATCCATCATCTATCATCATCCATCCATCATCCATCATCCATCCATCATCCATCCATCATCTATCATCATCCATCCATCATCCATCATCCATCCATCATCCATCCATCATCTATCATCATCCATCCATCATCCATCATCCATCCATCATCCATCCATCATCTATCATCATCCATCCATCATCCATCATCCATCCATCATCCATCCATCATCTATCATCATCCATCCATCATCCATCATCCATCCATCATCCATCCATTCATCATCCATCATCCATCCATCATCCATCCATCATCTATCCATCATCCATCCATCATCCATCCATCATCTATCCATCATCCATCCATCATCCATCCATCATCCATCCTCCGTCATCCATCAATCATCTATCACCATCCATCCATCATCCATCATCCATCATCCATGCCTGGCTTTATGAATGAATGAATGAACTGTAGAGATATTAAACGTGAAAAATAAAGGAAACAAAATAAATTCATTGTGCATTTGAGCACATTTAGATACAAATCTCATCTCATGGGACACACACACACACACACACACACACTGAACGGTGCAAACACATCAGACATTCAGGCGTCAGGNGGGACACACACACACACACACACACACACTGAACGGTGCAAACACATCAGACATTCAGGCGTCAGGCTGCTTTTCCGCTGCTCAAAAACCCTAAAACTCACTGCTTTGTCCTCAACGGAATGAATGAAATCAAACCACACACACACACACACACACACACACACATACACTCCAAGTAGCGCAACACGGCCAAACACAAATAGTGATTATGGGGGCCCTGAAAGAATTTCACCCTCCTCCTCCTCGCACCCTCCCCACAAACCCTGACACCCTTTTATAAATTCATTCATCCCTTTCTGTGGGCTTAAAGGACAATACCGGCGGTTTTGCATGTTTGAGCCACACACATTACAGTACAGACAACCATTTGCCACAGTTTACTGCCAGGCTGCTGTTGCAGTCAGAAAACCTTGTAGAGACTTGAAACCTGCTGAGATGGAGAGAAGGATTTGGTCGGAAAATGGCGATGAAGGTCTCACAGGGTGACGGGGTTCATTTACACGCCTGCATATTTTATGTGTTGACTCGGTTCCAGCTGACGTCTTTTCTCTCTGGGGGTCAAGAGCAACGTCATGTTGTACG
This sequence comes from Lucifuga dentata, assembly GCA_014773175.1. NCBI lineage: Eukaryota > Metazoa > Chordata > Actinopteri > Ophidiiformes > Bythitidae > Lucifuga > Lucifuga dentata. The sequence goes on along the minus strand of VXCM01004589.1, from coordinate 41,698 downwards.
ACAGGAAAACCGGAACTACAGGAGAGATGAAAATTACCGGAATATTCAACATGGGAGCGTCGTTTCCTTCTTGTCATTCGTTCGCGACGCGGCTACAAGCTAGCATGTTATGATGTCATCGTCAGCCCATGGCTGTCGTCCTGGGATAAACGTGTCCGATGCGTGTTGCTTTTGAGAAAACTGAAAGAAAATCCAGAAGAACACCCCACCTCAAAATGTTAGGAAATCATTTTAAAGGACCATACCGGTGATTTTGCATGTTTAAGCCCAATAAATATACCCACGCACACGTTACGTTACAGACAACTGTATTTTACTTTTCCTGTTTTTTTATTTCTTTTTTCCTTCTTTTTTCCTTTTTCTTTCTTTTTTCTCTTTTTTTTATTCTTTTTCTGTTATTTTGCTAAACTAAATACTCATATTCACGCACCTTAAAAGTCACTGTTTGACCTGACAACACGTATGTCCCAACACAGAAGACACGGCTTTTAAAAACTTTAATTAAGGTCTAATTACAGGAGCTCGTTAATGTTTAGCACGATACATGCGTGTAGATACGGTGACATGATTTTAAAGGCTCTTCATCTGCTTGTGTGACAAAAGCGTCATTCTGGAATGTAGACTTGAAGGCACTGGGAGAGAGAGGATGTGTGTGTGTGTGTGTGTGTGTGTGGATGGGGGGGTAAAAGTTGCCGTGTTGGCATCAAATTCTTGGTATCAAATGACAACTTTTGTCGTGGCAGGGAGATGGACAGTTGTGTGTGTGTGTAAGTGTGTGTGGGTGAGCACAAGGATTTGCCAGCTGCTCTACAGCTATGTGTGTGTATGCATTTTGAGCGTGTGTGTGTGTGTGGGAGGGGGGTGGTTTATGCACGTGCGCTCCTCTAAGGGAATCCAAGTGGTATTATGTAGGTTTATTGAATCCCCATCTGTCACTGCTCACAGACACAGACACACACACACACACACACACACACACACACAGGACATGGAATGTGGCAGGCACACACACTGCATCAAACAACAACTGGGTCACAGGGCCAACAACGGCCTGGAATGTGTGTGTGTGTGTGTGTGTTTAGCTGAGCTGATGATGATGATGATGATGATGCCACCGTGTATTCAGCAGATGAGGGCTGACTGCCCGGTGACACGGCCGAGCCTGAAGTCATCGTTTTGGACTTTAAAAATGGCCGGAGATGACAAAATATTCGCCGTGGCGGTCACACGGTGTTACAACACACACGTGTGCGTTCGTCATCCGTGTTCGGTCAACGTGAAAAAATTCCTGCTGGGATGCGTTTTCTGGAATCTGATCGCTTTACGGCCGAGATCCCATGTTGTCAGATCAGGAAGCAGAGAAGCAGACCCTAAACACTCCGCTACTAACGGCAATAGTATTAAAGGACCATACCGGTGATTTTACGTGTTTAAGTTCAATAAAAACTATGCATTTACATAATATACTGCTCTTAAAGGACCATACCAGTGATTTTGAAGTGTTTAAGCTCAATAAAAACTACACATGTACATGTTATACCGCTCTTAAACACAATGGCATCATGGAGTGGAAGCAGGATGGCATCTCACAGGCCTAAAGGTCACACAGACCAGGCTGGACTCACAATCCCTGTGAATCGATCAATACTTTCGATCGGTTGCATTTGTTGCGATCAGATCTTCAATGATCATTAAAGATTCATCTGGTCCGTTTAATTGAATTTATCTCCTCAGCGAGTTTATAGATTTGTTCTGTTGTTGATGCTGTTCTTCCTGTTCCTACAGACTGAATGTCGATTTACCACTGAGGCGCTTTGTTCCTTAAAGGACCATACCTGTGATTTTGCAGGTTTAAGCCCAACAAATCCCGCATACATGTTACGTTACTGACAACCACTTTCATCTGTGATGTAAGTGTTCCTTTATGTGTAAGAGAGTATTACACATCTCTAACACACACACACACGTGCACACACACATACACACACAAGCACACACACACACGTGCACATTTATGCTCATCAGCCAAAGCTTGTCTCTGTGACTTCTATCTAAACTTGGCAGAAAGCAAAAGTAGAGAAGGTTGATACTCGTTACAAACCATGTGTGTGTGTGTGTGTGTGTGTGTGTGTGTGTGTGTGTGCGCGTGATCTCAGTTTATCTGCCAACAGTGAAAGCAGTCTGCAAACACAGTGACAACACAACACACACACACACCTGAAGATGTTTAAAGGAGCATACTGGTGATTTTGCATGTCTGAGCCCAATACATACACCCCACATATGTGTTACGTTACTGCCAACCACTTTCCAAAACACACTACCAGAGTGGTACATTTTAGAATTGTTTTTCCTACCTTCCAGACTGGTTTCAGTTCATTGACATACGCTATTAAAATCAACTTGTAGAGACTTAATGCATCATCACACTCGTTCTTATTTAGTTTAGCTGATCAAACACAGAGCTGGAAGAAAATGTATTCCTCCGCCAGGGAATATAGTCCCAGAAGAAGACAGCTTTTATTAGAAATTAAAAAGAATTGTTCCTTCTGTCCAGTACATGTTAGTGAAACATTGAATTTTAAGGTGTGTGTATCACCTGAAGATTTTATTTTAAAGATTTAGGGATTTGGCATAACAGGAAACCAAAAATACAATTTTATGTTTTGGAAAATGCTTGTCAGTAGCATAATGTGTATTTATTGGCCTTAAAACATGCAAAATCACCATAATGGTCCTTTAAAAGGGGCCAGCAAAATATGACAGAATCTCTGTGGATTATTATGGATATTGTTGTTCACAGGTTTGCTGTTGGAACGAGGAAAAAGAATAAATGAGATAGTCAACGACACACACACACACACACACGCAGAAGTGAGGAAAAGGGGGAGGAGGTGTTGACATTCAAACTCTGAATAGCATGTCTTTTCCTTTCACCGCTCTGTTTCCAACTGCCGAGAGGAGAAAGTGTGTGTGGACGTGAGTCTTTTGACGAGTGTGTTTGTGTGTTTTGCTCACGTTAACACACGCCTCGCTTCAGCACACGCTTCAGGACACAAAACACCATCCACTTTACGTGGCGTTACGTAACCTTCTGATGGACGCTAATGCCGTTAGTGGAAAACGTCTCTGGGCTATAAAACTCTAAGTGGGTACGTCAAACCAGCTGTAATCCACTGGTATGGTCCTTTAACACGCATATTGAGGGTTGCATGGGAAATACAGTGAAGATGATACACCTGGTCAACTCACATGACAAAAAAACTCAGCCGAGTGCTTGGTAGGACAGTGTTCAGGAAAACACACACATACACACACACACACACACACACACACACACACACACACACACACTGCAGGTGCCGTGTTATCAGCACCACCACCTGCAGAATTCTCCTCTAAAACTCACTCATATAACTAAACTCATATAAATTAGCCACTTAACACACACTCCAGCAACAAATAAGCAGCCTCAATTCACACATGCATGCATGCACACACACACACACACACACACGAGCGATACCTGTCATCATCTTGAGTTGCAGCCACAGCCTTGTGATATCGTGGCAGAGTTGGGATACTCTGTTTACAGCCATTGTTTAGCCAGAACATCTATGTCCCCCTAACACACACACACACACACACACACTGTTAAAATACAGTCTCACACACACGAACACACACACACACACACTGTCAGAGAACAGTGGAAGTGGAAGTTAAGGCGGTCCATTCCACCACAGCCGGAGCCTTCAGTGTACTGTGCTCTCTCTCTCTCTCTCTCTCTCTCTGTCACTGCACAGTGCATTCTTACACACTCACACACACACACACACATCTCCCCCTCCACAATGATGCGCTCAGACACACTCACACAGACATTTGTGCCAGGCAGAGAGGCGGGGTTTCAGATGGTCCTCCCTCAGGTTCACATTTCACACACACACACACACACACACACACAGAGCAGGGGGACTCAGCGTGCCACACACAGCACCAGTAGGAGTGTGTGGAAAAGTTGCCACCCTGCGAGTGAAAACACACACAAACGGATGCTCGCATGACATCACGTGGTGACAATAATAAATCATGGTTATCTGGAAGCATTACCATGGCGACGTCATGATGAACTGGTCTGCTGCATCCTAATGCTTCTTTCCGCTGAACACGCCCTTTGCAAACGTGTTCATACGCCTCACATCACCTATACAATTCCTTCGTGATGGATTATAAACACGTCAAAATGGCTGCCAGTTCCTGCAGAATCACCGGAATTGTCCTTTAATTTCAATTGTTGCAGCCATCAATAGGAAAGAAAGGTTATTAAGAGGAACGATGGCATAGAGAAGATAAGATGATAATAAGATGAAGAGGTCAGAGTGTGTGTGTGTGTGTGTATGTGTATGTGTGTGAGACATTCAATGTCCCTGAAATCAGAAACTTCGGGTTTTAAAAATAACCAGTGGTGTACATCTGTGTGTTTGTGTATGTGTTTGTGGGGGGATGCAGGGTAGACTTAAGGGATGTAAAGGAGACCCGTGTGTGTGTGCGTGAGGGATGTGGTGCAGACTAGGCCTAGACTAACTCCCAGATGAATTATTTTGTTCAGACTTTTCCCCCTCGTCTGTGTTGGTGAAGATGAAACGTGATTGGCTCCTTCCAGTATGAGATCAAACAGCGGCGGCCAGTCAGAGCCCAAACAGGAAGTCACCAATAGAGATGTGACCCCATGGCCAGCAGCGGAGGAGCAGGAAACACGAGGTGGTGTCAAGACGGATCGAGAATCAAAGAATCAACAAATTTTTCTCTTTCTCTTGTTCGTTCACTAATGAAGAGGAAGAATTGCTGTTCAAGACGAAAAAGATGCCCGCCGTCGTTTTGTCTGCCCCTCCCTCCTTTTCCTCCACGCCTTCCTCCGCTCCTCTTCGCTTGGCCAATCGTCCACAAAGGTGCATTTACGTCTCATACAAACGCCGTTTGCGAGTGAACCAGGCGCTTCTGCATCCGGCTGTTTCGGCCACAATTCCATCACATCCCTATCCGTGTTAAAGGACCATTTCACCCATTTTGCATGTTTGAGCCTAATATATTCAATTTTCATACATGTAACGTTACTGACAATCATTTCCCAAAGCATACTACTGGAACGGTGAATTAAAAATGTTTTTCCTACCTTCCAGACCTCCATTGGTTTCAGTTCATTCTGCTATTAAAATCAACTTATTGATACTGGAAACGTTCTTGGGATAGGTAATCCATCATCACCAACAAGATGTGTATTCAGGTTTTTTTTTTAGAAGTTACGTAATTTTAGCGTTTAAGTACAATAAAAAGCATAGAGTGAATGTATGCCTCCATCGGGGAATATAGTCCCGAAAGAAGACCTGCATTTATGGAAAAATTTAAAGGACCATGACTTCATAAGGCTGTGTAACTATTAGCAGGAGAAACATGGATTTTTAAGGTGGGTGTATCGCTTGAATATTTGATTTTGAAAGATTAAAAGATTTAGCAAAATATCAGGAAAGCTGAAATATGGTTTTATCCTTTGAGAAATGACTGTCAGTAATGTAACATGTATGAAAATTAAAGATATTAGGCTCAAACATGCAAAATCGCCAGTATGGTCCTTTAAGCTTACAGTAGACCAGGACTATTATTGACCTTTGCCACCATCTTTTGACCTGCTTTCGTGTTAGAGCTTTTATGTATTTATCGCCTAACGAGATGCATGTTAACGCAAATGTTTAATGGTTTTTAAAGTTACCTAACACCTTGTTTAATTTTTGTATTTCATGTATGTTTGACTTATTTGTTTTCTTATGTATTTATGTGTATTGATAAACCCCAGGAAAACTAACAACTGCATTTGTGGAAGCTAACGGGGATCCAATAAACAATAAACCAGGACTTAGGGCCAGGATGAGGGTCAGGGTTGTCTCCTAGACCTCCTTGGGATGCATTCCAGGCACATCAAGTAGGAGGAGACCACGGGGGCATACCAAGAATCCAGTGGCGTGCACCTAGGCCTTCAGTGCTATTCTCCACAATCCAAACACCATATCGGTTGGTTGCAAATAACATAATACGCATTCCTAGCAATGCAATTTGCAATGTTCCTTTGACGCTGTCAGCAGGCGTAGTTTTCCTAGTTAATGGATTGAAAGTGCAGCACAAATCTTTTCCCTGGCTGTGACATGCTGCTAGCTGCTGGGTCGGTCAACCCTTCCTCACAATTTCCAGCTTTTCTTTAAAGGTCCTTCAGGAAAAAGGCTTTGCCAGTAAATCCATTTCTTCTCCTCCTTCAGCCATTGTGTGTTAAAAAACAACAGGGCTAAGTAAAAATCTAAACAAAAGATCTGATGCACTACATCTAAAAATCTAAATGTCACAAAAGAAAGTTTAAATAAATCTTATGTAATGCTACATTACGTGCTAGCTAGTTATACTTCAGTTAGCTAACTGGCCCTGCAATCATGTCACACAAAAACTGCTACATAGGCAACTAGGCCAGACAGAAGGTCCTGGTGTGTCAAAGAACACGCCCAGTATGGCAAACTCGAAATCTGATTGGTTAAAGAATATGACAATCAACAACATCATCCCATTTGCTTAAATAGCAGAAGGGATTCACTGGAGATTCTGAAGACCTCAGGCTAGATTTTTTTTACCCGGAGACAGCACAGGCGGAAAATCTGATTGGATAAAAGCTCTAATTTATATGAGCTGCGCTGGAAGCTGCAACTGAGGGAGAGAGTAGCAATGAAATGGTGTTAATAACGAACTTTGTGAAATACATACGGGGTGGTGCTAGAGGTGGATGTTTTCATCAAGCCCCAAATCTTTTTTGTAATAGTGTGCTTTGAATTTTCTGTAGCATTTTTGCAGTTACTTCAATTCATCGCCAAAATGGAACCACAGTGTTGTGAACGGATTAGTTGGAATTGGTGGACAGAACGGACAGAACGCACTACAGCTCCACTGTTTAGACCATTGTAAAGGTTTTTGTTTAAAAAGCTTTTTAACTTCATATAACTCTTAAAAGATGTAACATGATTTGTTACATTTCTTAAGCATTTCTCAAAATTTTAGATTTAGCTTTGATAGAAAATAGCTTTGCTAGCTTCCAAAGCTATTAGCTTTGGTAGCTAGCCAAAGCTACCTCATGCCTGGATTTTCCAGTGGAGAACTGGACTAAGCCCTGGACTCCACTAATTCTAGATCTGCACCTGAATACATATAGCATTAATTAAAATATATTATAAAAATATAATTTTCTGATTCTGATCATCACTAGGCCAGCAGAGAAGGCCTTGCTGGCCCTGATGGCCCTCCTCTGGCAGCACCGGAGGGATTATCCTTCTAATCTGGGCTAGGAACATCCTGGGATCCAGCAGGAAGAGCTGGAGGACATGGCTAGCTGTCTGGCTACTTTGTGTAGGCTGGAGCTGGATGACAGATGGAAAATGGACTGATTGGTCCAGGTAAACTGGTTTTTGTAAAAAAAAAAAAAAAAAAAAAGTTTGTAAACCTGTGACATGTCATGTTACACGGCAGTAAATAAAGTTTCCGTGTCAGACATGCTGGCATTTTTGACTCCACGTTTCAACTCTTTCTCCTTTCCAGAGTCTAAAAATACACACTGACTCTAAATTCAGATCAAAGCCCAGACAGAAGACACACTGACAGGGCAGAATAATCTTCCAGTAAACACACACACACACACACACCTTTCCTCCTCGCATGGCGTCTGTGTAATAATGATGTACCACCCTGAGTAAATAANACACACACCTTTCCTCCTCGCATGGCGTCTGTGTAATAATGATGTACCACCCTGAGTAAATAAGGATGTAGTTTCTGCTGCAGCATCATGACAAACTGAACTTTGCTCCATGATCTGAGCTGCCACACACACACACACACACACACACACACACACACACACACACACACACACACCGTCAGACTCACGGTGCAGACGCTGGCAGCAGTCTGCGTATCGGTAGTACGTCTCCATCTCCTCCACTGAGATGCAGACAAACCTCTCTCCTCCATGCTCCTTCTCTCCTTCTCTCCTTCTTCTCTCCTTCATCCTGACCACGGGTTCATCCCCCTCTTCCTCTCTCACCGTCTTCATCCTCACAGGTGGAGGGAAAAGAAGCATCTGTCTTACCCTGATCTATTCATTTCTATTTCCTTACCCTCCCTCTCTCTCTCTCTCCTCAAAGTTTCCTGATGGATTGCTCCACTTCTCCTTCCTCTGCCCCTCCCTCTGTGTTTTTGTGGCGATGTGTTCCTGAAGCTCCGCCCCTCCATTGGAAAGGCATTACTTTTCTCAGAATGAAGTTCTGGCATTGCTTATAAGGTTATATTTCTACATCCACTTTCCAAAACATAAAACTGTATTTTAGTTTCCTGTTATTTTTACCAAATCCCCTCATCTTTCAAAATCAAATCTTTAGGTGATCCACCTTAAAATTCAATCTTTTACCTGCTAACATGTATGTGGTCATTTTAATTTCTAAGTAAAAGCCTGGGACTATATTTCCTGGCGGAGACATACATTGTCTTCCATGCAGCTGTGTTGCATCAGATCAAAACCAACTTTGACAAAAAAAAACAAAAAAAAAACAGCAAGAAGCCAATGGCAGTCTGGAAGGCAGGAAAAACAATTCTAATATGAACAGCTCCAGTCGTGTGTTTCAGGAAATGTTTGGCAGCAATTTAACATGTATGTGGAGTTCTATTTATTGGGCTCAAACACGCAGAATCACCGGTATGCTCCTTTAATTACCTGCTCAGCAATTCACAACAACCCCACCCTCCACCCTCCACCCATTATAATCCCTTCATGCTTTGCAGTTTAGCCAAAACCACAGCAGCCGCCACCCTAAACACTGACCTGAGTCTTTAAAGGAGTATACCGGTGATTTTGCATGTTTAAGCCCAATAAATAGAACATGTTACATTACCAACAACCATGGGAATTAGGTAAAATAACACAAAATGTGCATGCGGGAAATACTTATTGGGCTCAAATATGCAAAAATCACCAGTATGGTCCTTTAAATCATTTTGTTCTCAAAGGCATGTGTGTAGGAAATCAATACATCATGTAATCAGTAGGGATCATCGTGAGGTTCTAGAATGATTATTCTAAATTATTCTAAATCTTCCAAACGCACTCACCCCACGTGCTGCTCTGACTGTATTTATGATGCCGTTTCCTGTTGGCTGGTCGACGGCGGCAGCAAAAACCGGCGGCCATGATGAACGAAAATCACAGGAGGCTTCTGTCACCTGCTCCACTTTCTCTGCCTTCCTGTCTGATCATCATACGTCCAAGTTAGCATTTAGCCGCTCGCTATCAGAGGTATCACTAAAGTCCAACAGCACAGAGCCACCGCTGTCATGTGACCCTGTAAAACATTAAAACCACATTTAACCCTGTGTAATCTTTAGTCATTTGGAACGCCATTCTTTTTATTTTCCCTTTAAATCTTTATTTTAGAAAAAAATATAACAATATATTAAGATAACAGAAAGAATATAGTATAATACTGAAGATGGTGAATGTAGAAAAAAACTTAAATTATAAATGATTTTTCAAGGCATTATATATAGATAACGTCTGAAAAGCTTTCTTATTTTCCATTCCTTTCAGAGTAAAATATCAGTTCAGCTTTGAACTGATAGATATTAGGAATGTTTTTTTTTTGACCATTTACATTTATCAAGTAAAATTTAGCTAATTGGAGCACAATTCCCGGTCACGAAAACAGCGGCCACTTTACCACTTCCTGTTTCTAATTCCTCGGGTTATCAAATTTTTTTCTGACACTATCAACATTCCAGAAGGTACGGCAGTGTATTAGGGCCCTATAAGGCGAAAAAAAAAGAGGGGGGCATTATTTCAAGTTTTTAAACTCGCAAATTTGCAAGTTTTAAAACTTGAAAATTTGCTGTTAAAAGTCCGTATGCTTATGATAATTCGATGATTTTGCGCTAAAAACACAAGTATTTCTTTATTGCTAAATCTGACGGAAAAATATAATTTAATAAGGTCATACACTCACAAAAAACTCGCAAATTTGCGAGTTTTTAAACTGACAAATTTGTGAGATTAAAAAGTAAAAAATAAATAACGAAAATTATTTTTAATGATGAATAATCATTTTTAGATTCTTTAAAATAATGATTTAATTTTTTTTAATAATGAAAAAGGGAAAATAATGACAACAGGAATCGAATCACCTCAAGTTGTGACTGTGACCTTATTAAATTATAGTTTTCCATCAGATTTAGCAATAAAGAAATACTTGTGCTTTTAGTGCAAAATCATNTATTAAATTATAGTTTTCCATCAGATTTAGCAATAAAGAAATACTTGTGCTTTTAGTGCAAAATCATTGAATTATCATAAGCGTACAGATGTTTAAAACGGGCAAATTTTCAAGTTTTAAAACTCTAAATAATGCCCCACTCGTTTCTTTTTTTTTTGTCTTATATGGTCCATACGCTGTCGTAATAAGGAGTGGAAACGACCTGTAGCGATATTTCAGGAGTGTGTGTGAGGCTGTGTGAGGTAATTATTTTCAAAAGTGGAAAAGAAGGAGAAAGTCAGGAGAACGAGAAAGCCAGGCATATTGCCCTCTGCTGGATTCCTGTGGAATTACACACAAAGACCTGATGAACTGGTGGCAAAATCTTTCTGAAGCCACTTTTATCAACTTACAGAACTTTAAAGGACCATACCAGCGCTTTTGCGTGAGTTCAATATATATATAACAGGTATTTAAACAGGTTACATTACCTTTTTCCAAAATATACTGCTGGAGTGAAAAATATTTTGAATTGTTTTTCCTACCTTCCAGGCTGTGATGTTTTGTGAAGTAACTTTATTTAACCGGTCCAACACAGAGCTACACGGAAGACAATGTATGTCTCTGCCACGAAATATACTCCCAGGAGAAGACGACTTTTACTGAGAAATTAAAAATTCTACATTTGGACATACATGTTAGAAGGTGAACTGTTGAATTTTAAGGTGCGTGTTTCACCTGAATGTTTGATTTTCAAAGATTTAAATATAAATGAATAAATAACACCAAACTAAAATACAGTTTTATGTTTTGGAAAATGGTTTGCTGTAATGTAACATGTATGTGGGTAGTATTTATTGGGTTCAAACATGCAAAACCACTGGTATGGTCCTTTAAGGTATGGTTCTCTGTTGATTGATTTTGAAACTCCCAGAAGTTTAAATTCTTAGAAATCATAAAGTTTCCAAAAATTTCCAAGGAAATGGTGCAAAAAAAATCAAGACAAACAATCTCAATGAATCAAATCTCCCAAAATAAAAATTTGATTATTGATTATTGACTGTCTTTATACTGGCCTGAATTTACAGCATATTAAACTCTGATCTGACACAAAAACATCCGGACAGAACGCTCCACGCCAGCTGAGCTAACACTTTTCCACTCGTCGCACGGTATTCCCATGGAAACAGAGGGAACACGGCAGGAGGAATCTCCCTGTCACAACAGGAAACTCTGTCACACTGATTATACACACACACACAAGTAACACTCTGTACGATGCACCTGGACTGCCACAATTAACGCAGCCTGATCTCCAGCTGGGCCCGCGGCTCCTACTGTCCCAGACCTTGTGCATTACGCCCAGAAGAGACATGCATGTCTCATAGTCTGGAAGTACGGTTTTTCTGAGTGTGTGTGTGTGTGTGTGTGTGTGTGTGTGTGCAGATAATCTCCTCCTGCTCCTCCTCTCCCCCCTCCTCAATTAGAGGACTCATGGACGGGGGCTCTGGTTAATTACGTGAGCAGATTTTAGATACGGAACGCTCCAGCACCGTTAGGTTAGAGCTGCTGCTGTTTAAAGGACAACGCCGGTGATTTTTGCACGTTCAAGCCCAATAAATACGACCTGCAGACACATCATGTTACTGAAAACCAATTTCCAAAACATAAAAGCATATTTTGCTTTTCCTGTTTAGTCGTCCTGTTTTGAGCAGCTAACGGCAGGGAGGGAGTGGAAAATGGTGTTGGGTGAACAGGAAGTGGTTAGCGTTCCCTCAGGAGAGGGCGGTCACTAATCTGATCTTGTGTGTGTAATTTGTGTGTTTGGTGGATTTATTGCGGATTTCTACATTTGTTCTTTCAGATCGGCTGGAGAAGGAGAGGAAGGAAGGAAAGAAGGAATGAAGGGCAGTAGGAAGGAAGGAATAATAAAGAATGAGTAAATAAGGAAAGGAGAGAACAAGGAAGGAAAGAGAGATGGGAGGAGATGAAGGAAAAAAAAGAGGTGAGGAAGAGAAGAAGAAGTTAGTCATTTTGGAAAGGTAAAGAAAGACTTTAATCTGTGCTGATGACAATCCAGCTAAATCACGATTTAAAGGACCATACCAGTGATTTTGCATGTTCAACCACAACTAAAGCCAATGGTAGTCTGGAAGGTAGGAAAAATAAATCTAAAATGTACCCCTCCTGTAGTACAGTTTGGAAAATGGTTTATGTGTATGCAGGTTGTATTTAAAATCAATGGCATGGTCCTTTAAATCAATTCTAATAAAGGAGATTCAAAGTGTGAGCTAATCTAGAAATTCTCCTACTGCTGACGGTCGTCTGATCCGGCTTCTCTCCCATCCTCACTCCAAGACTCCAAAGCTCCGCGGCGTTCCCTCGTCCCATCGACTTCAGAATTCCTAAAAGATGAAAAATTAGTAAATTCCCGCAAAAAAAAAAAAAAAAAAAAAAAAACCAATGTGAAACAAAGACAAAAGTACAGCAGCAAAGTCACGGCAGGACTAACGGGAACAGAGAGACGCTTCATTTGATTTGGTCAGGCAGAGGGGAAGGGGACACACACACACAGACACACACACACACACACACACACACACACTGATTTGTGACTGTGTAACACGTAACAGCATCCACGCCTGTCCTCACGTCTGTCCTCACTGGCGTTAACAGCATTACCGACGTTAACTTTATCTTTTCGTTACGACACGCCATGCAGCTATTTACGTCAAATAAAGGAAAAAAAATAAACAAAAATACAGATTTTACAGTAGATTATGGCAGATTAAAGGGCTAATCCGCTCATTTTTACAAATTGTTAATTTATGTTGAATTGACAGCGTTGGAAAACGCCTTAGTTTGCAATAAACGTGAGAAATTAGCATTTTATGTCTTTCTCAGCTGAATTTACAAGACAATAACTGGCGATTCTGCATATTTGAGCCCAACATATCACACTACAGGTGACAGAAATGGCGTGCTTAGAGTTTTGTTGACCTTTTGGCTTTCTTCTGGAATTCTGACCGTGCCTTTAAGCGCGTTTGTGAAGATGAACAAAGGTCAAACTGATCCGCTCGCATCAGAGTTCTGCATTTTTTGGAGGTTTGAAAGTGGATCGATCAGCCTCACGCACCTCTTAACTTCTGGTAGAGCAATCAAAGCTCATTTGTCTTAACCCNGTGAAAACCCCCCGACAGCGGCTCCTTTCAGCTCTGACAACACAGCAGCAAGTCCTGAGTCATACGTGTCCAGATCTTGTGACGTAGCGGATCAAGCTAAATAAAGAGCGAGGCGAGTCCCATGTGCACTATAACGTGACACTTTGGTCAGCCAAGGTCACAGACACGGCCGAGGGGATGTCCATAAAACATCAGTCACTTTAAAGGACCATACCGGTGATTTTGCAATGTTTAAGCCCAACAAATACTTCCCGCACACACGTTACATTACTTACAACCAAAGCATAAAGCCACGCTTGGCAGTAACGTAATGTGTGCAGATTTTATATATATTGGGCTCAAACGTGCAAAACCACCGGTATGGTCCTTTAAGGCAAAGAGAAAATCTGATTTGCAAAGAAAGTGGACAGCCATGTAATCTCAATTTCAACTAAAGGGCCAAATTATCAAAGATCCTTAGTGTGGATATTAAAAAATAAGCCATTTTATGAAGAACACGTGGATCAGTTTGGAATAAATACAGAGATATAGCCTAATAAATTATTTATATTGTGCAAAGTATAAATAAAAGATTGGTGACTTAATAAAGCAGTTTGGAAGCTAAATGTAATTATGATCTTATCTCAGCCTGTCTGATGGCTGATTTTAGTACACAGCTTCTGTATTCTGCAAACCTCATTGAAAAATATATATAATTTTGTTTAATTTATGACCAAATGTGCAAACCTGGATACGATAATGAAGCAGCAGCAGCAATTAATGCATAAGATCTAAATAAAATAGGAGCATCTCAATAAAATCAATGTTTTTTAGTGTTAATTTGTTCTGTCGCCATGATGACGCTTAGCATAGCAACTGGAACCAGAAAGCATTTTTAAAGTTATTACATTAAATTTAGAGCTGCTTGGTGGACACACTGCACGCCGAATTATCAAGTATGAGAATATCAATAAAAATATCTTAACACCATTTTTACTGTTATCTTAGTGTTTTATATACGCTATAAAAGATTAAATATTAGCTCTCAGATTGGATGGAGTTTGGTAGGCAGGAAGCTAAGCGGCAGTGTGCAGCGCCTCCTCGCGTCCTGACAGGAAATTACACCCAGTCGTTTATAAAGCCGTAAAGTTAGCTGGTGAAAATCGTGCCTAACATTGAATTAAGGACGAATATTGATATTATTGATATATAATTACAAGGGTTAGAATTTTAAAGGTGCTGAACACCTAATGTCAAACTTTAAATTACTGTTAAATACGTCATACTTCATCCTACTCATTTTCAGACATCGATTTTCCAATTTCTGTTATTTGGAAATTTTATGGGTTCATCTGGGTTTTTTTTTTTTTTTTTGCGATTATTTTGTATCATGTCTGAAATAAATCATTAAATCAAACCAAATTAAATCAACTGAATTAAAAGCTTTGAAGAGTTTTACCTCGAACATCTGAAATTCCTGGCTTCTTCTTCTTCTTCTTCTACTTGAGAAATTACGGCAGGACCTCCTCGACTTTCACACATAATATAAAGAACTTGATTTGAATTTTTTTTTNTTTTTTTTTTTTTTTTTTTTTTTGCAAACAGAAAAAGATTAGAACCATGGATAAAACAACAAATAACTTGTAAAAAAATATGTCTTTTTTATTAGAATTGCTGAGCACAA
The DNA here is from genome assembly GCA_014773175.1 of Lucifuga dentata. Lineage (NCBI taxonomy): Eukaryota > Metazoa > Chordata > Actinopteri > Ophidiiformes > Bythitidae > Lucifuga > Lucifuga dentata. The sequence goes on along the minus strand of VXCM01004589.1, from coordinate 26,525 downwards.
CAAAGTAATCATTTCTTTGATTACTGACACATAATTTTGACTGTGAACTTATACCTTATGTTATTTTTGGCAGGCTGTCTGACTCATTTTATCTGATTGCCTTTTAATTGCAAAGCGGGGATCACATGTCATAAATCCTGAGCGCTGATTGGATCATACTGTTTCCGTGCATTTAATTTTGATACAAAAGAATAAAACACGTTATCTCAGAAAATCATAACTAATACACAAATATGAAAAAGGAGTATATGAAAAATCTGAATCCCTGATTGGTACACTCAGGATAAAATGACAAAATTCTGGAAACATTTTGCTGAGATGTGACGATGAGCTGACTAAAATCCACCTTAAACTGTCAAATTTCCACAAACAAGTACTTCTGTTGGGAAAATGATATTTACCCGTAATCTGTCTCCACATAATACAATGCTTTGGAACAACAGGGTTATTACTGTTAATAAAAAAAATCTCTGTTTGAGGCTATTTCTGTTACAGATTTGATCTCTCTCTCTCTCTCTCTCATAGTGGACAGTATGGAGACATTTATTGGTAGATGAGCTCTGAGAGACGTTGTGTGTGCTGTGGGGGATGACAAAGAGTTAATATTAAAGTTTTGACTGATGATGAAAATTTATCTTGTTCTGCATTCAATTCTGTTTTTCATGTGGTTCTGGTCTTTATTTTCATTTCTTTTTAAAAGTTCAGTGCACGATATGTAGACGCTCGTGTTAATTTGTTGTATTCTGGGATGTTAAATAAAGGTTGAAAAAAAAAATCTCTCTCTCTTATGTGAAGACAAACTGTAAACTCCTCCTTACCAGCACTCCCGTGTGAGTTGAGGTGGCGTTGGCATGGCGTGGGGCGGCAACAGGCCGCTCGTCATTGTACCAGGAGGACGTAGGGGATGTAGGATGTAGGACGTGGGTTTCACACGGCGGGGTGTGTGGCGGCGCTGGAAGAAGCCACGTGGTAAAAGTCCTCACTAGCGGCCGTGATTTCCTTCTCGTGGTACCGTGACATTCATGTTCTCAGAGTCTTACCCAGGATGTTGGTTTTCACTCTCAAGAAGACCTGGGAGACGAAACAAAAGGTTAATGAGTGTAACATTAATTTTTTTTTTTTTTTCACAAAGGTCAAAGGTCAATTCATTTACCATTTCAATCACTACCAGCTGACCCTGACGCAATAACCTCAGACCTTCATACGATATGCAACACAGCTTTTAATGTACTGACTTTTGCTCATTAATTTCAAAACTGCAGCATCAAAGCTAACCGCTACGCTTTATACATTATTCTGTTTCATCAGTGAGCGATCTGATTGGACGACAGCTTTTAATACTTTACACGAAGCTAACTTTACACTTCCTGAAGCTCTTTAAAAGCCTTCCAAATCAAAGACAGCTTAGTATTGACAGTGAAAGGAAAAGAGAGCGATGTCTCCCTCTGCTGCTTTGACAGAGAATTGCACCACTCATACACATCTGGTCAAAACTTTGATATGATAAATTGTTTTTAGGCAGCTTAATGTTTCATTGTTTCATTTTATAGAAGTTTACTTGTTATTACTATGCTGCCGTGAGTAAAAACCATGATGCTATTCCAAAAATACTACCAACTACTACAAATACACACTTTGCAGGCATTTATTGTGTTTTCCTGCAGAAGGACCCAGAAAAACTCGCCACACTCACCTCAGAAACACACCTAAAACGTACGACATTAACACAAGCATCTTTAATTTGCTGAATGTCAGAGATCTCGTTTATAAAACTAATTTCCTATAAATGTCCTTTAACCCTTTAGGGACCTACTGAAGGATGAAAATCAGTGTATTTTTACACTGATTTCATTCAGTGCAGTGCAGCAGAATTCTGTTGAGTTTTATGTGTAAAAATGGTAATGCAGAAACTTTTACATGATATATTACTGTATATGGAATCTTATATCAAACATTACTCACAATAAATAAAATCAGTGGAAAAAATCAATGTGGTTACCATCTCTAAAACAAATCAACTGTGTTTGTGTGTACCTTGGGCTCAGCTGTCAGCATCATGTACCACAGGATGGATGGAGGGATGAATGGATGGAGGGATGGATGGATGGCTCACATGGTCTAAAACAACAAACCAAAAACAACACACCACAGTAAATTCGATCATTTTTTTGTTTCTGCTTCATTTTGTTCCGCTAAAGTATGTTTGTCTGAGAATCCTGACATCAAACTGCAAAAGCTTCAGTCTGTCTAAAGGAGCCAAAACACTTTGCTGCTTTCTAATCAAAGCTAAGCTAAAGCTAAAGCTGTGACTGACATCATGTACCCACAACAAACTACAAACGCTCCAATAAAATGTAAGTCATCCATCAATGCGACACAAAAACCAAACTCCGTTAAAAAAAATGCTGTTTTAGGAGTTACTATATATTTAAAAACTATAAATTAGAACTTTAAGGCACTGCATGCATGAGTATGACCCGCAGATGAATTCGGCATGTGTACATGATTAGTTAGGTACTACCTGTATGAATAACATTTAAATATATGGGACAGGCTGAGGGTAATAGTAGTTTTACACCTGTTGCAGCGGAGGTGCGTAGAGCCCATTTCCACCACTTGAAAAAAAAAAAAAAATCTACCAGCTGTTTTTCACCCATTGTTAAGTTTTATTTTCTCATTATTATGACTTAGTATCTCATAATAATGAGAAAATAAAATTTAACAATGGGTGAAAAAAGTTGGTAGATTTTTTTTTTTTTTTTNATTTTTTTTTTTTTTTTCAAGTGGCGGAAACAGGCTTCCATATCAATGCGTGTTAAAAAAAAAATTAAGTTTGATTAATAAAAGTGCCGTTTGTTGGATCTTAAGCGTGATGTCTGAGAAAAACACTCAGAAAAGCTGATTTTGGTTTTAAGCCATTTATTAGAAATTGTTCAGCTGCTGACCTGTTAGTCGCTGACAGTGATTAAGACTGACTTCCTGTCCCCGGAACCAATCAGCGTCCAGGATTCATGGCACGTGACATACCTTTGCTTCTTGTTTCCTACTTTTGGGGGTTGGCAGGCGAGCTAATTGCTTCAGTACTGCCACCTTCTGGACTGGAGTACAGAGCAGCAGACCGACAAAAGAAAAAAAAAAAGAAATTAATCCTCTAAAATATATTCCTTTAAGAAGTTTATGACACGTCTGTAAGTTTGGCTGATTTTCAACCATTAGCTTATTTCATGATCAACATGCACACAGGAATCCAGACAATTCCTGTTTTTTTTCTTTCTTTATTCAAAAGAACCAATAAAGGAAACAAAGCTCAAACAGGAAACAGCAGGCTGCTGTCAGGTTTGGTTTGGCGTCAAACGCTGAACGGCTGAACGCTTTTGTCTGTTAAAGTGGCGATTTGGTGCAAAGACGTATTAAAGCACGTTTCACATAGGTTTTAGTGTGTAAAAACTAATTAAGTTGCATTCGATGCGGTCAGGAAAACTGATCATTCCTGAAAACAAAAAGGACTTCAAAATCAACATCAGATAAACCATTAAACACAAGCCCCGCCCACACAGCCCATCAGCAACATAACATGCAAAAAAAAGGATATCAAAGGATAATCATATCTTCTTCTCTTCTATTTAACGTCTATTTCATGCATCTATCCTTCATCTCTTTCTGCTTTGTCAGCGTTTTCCTCCTCCCTCTGTTTTTGTCTCGCTCGTTTGTCCGCTCCTCCACTTATTTGATTTGTTTGGCGACGTCCAGGTAGGCGAACTCGATCTCCCTATCGGCGGGGCAGGTGTTGGTGAACTCCTCCCTCTGGCAGGCACGCTTCAAATACCGCCACACCCCCGTCATCTCCGCCGGGATCTCAAAGCCACGGTACTTCCTCGCTACGACCTGAAAGAAAACATGGAGAAGATACTAGACAGCGAATGGATGGATGGATGATGGAGGGAGGGATAGATGACGGATGGATTAATGCATGAATGATGGGTAGATGATGGATGGAGGGATGGATGGATGGATGGTGGATAGATGATGGATGAATGGATGAATGAGGATAGATGATGGATTGATGGATGATGGATGAATGGATGAATGCATGGATGGTAGATGGATGGATGGATGGATAATGCTGGATAAATGGATGATAGATGGATGGATGATGGATGGATGGATGATGAGTGGACGGATGGATGATGGTGGATGATGGATGGATGGATGAAGGGATGGACAGATGGATGGATAGATGAATGGATGGATGGATGGATGGATGATGGTGGATGATGGATGGATGGATGGACAGATGGATGGATGGATGGATGATGGATGGATGGATGGATGGATAATGATGGATAAATGGATGATAGATGGATGGATGAATGGATGGATGACAGTATGAACCTCTATGATGTGCAGCTTGGGCAGCAGGTTGCAGTCGGCCAGCGTGAGCTCCGGTCCGTCTAAGAAGCTTCTAGAAGACTCAGGCAGATCTCCTGAGGCGTCGGCATCGATCTCCTCGGGCAGCGGCGTCCTCAGGAAGTCGTCAAGGCGCCGCAGGGACTTCAGCAGGGCTTTCTCCAAGGCTGAGCACCCAGAACAACAGGCGCAGGGAGTGAGAGAAGCTAGTTAGCCGTTAGCATTAGCAGACACTATGGCAACAACCAATGAGAGACATCTGCAGAAAGACGACAAATCTTCACCGTGCTTCAGGACTTTCTGAAGAAACCGTGAAGATCCCGGTAAAGGACTTCTTGGTGTAGTTGCCTTCCTCTCTCTTACCTTCGTTGGTGTCTTTCCGGGGATTTTTGATGTAGGCAGAGAATTTGGCGAAGACGTCGATGCCGGCCGTGTTGGCTTCAGGATGTTTGGGAGCCAGTTTGGGATACCTGACACAAAGGAGAGAAAAATATTAACCTGAGACGTGTAAAAGAGGATAAAAACAGGAAATAGTGATGGATGGATGATGGATGGATAGATGATGGATGGATGAATGCATTAATGATGGGCAGATGATGGATGGATGGATGGATGAATGGATAATGCATGATGGATGGATGAATGATGATAGATGATGGATGAATGGTTGGATGATGGATAGATGGATGAATGATGGTAGATGATAGATGATGGATGGCTGATGATGATTGGATGATGGATGGATGGATGGATGATAAATGATGGATGAGATGATGGATGGGTGGATGGACAGATGGATGGATGATGGGTAAATGATGGATGATGGATGGATGGATGGATAGATGAATGATGGGTAGATGATGGATGATGGATGAATGGATAGATGGATGGATGAATGAGGATGGATGATGGATAGATGGATGATGGATGGATGGATGGATGGATGGATAGATGGATGATGGATGAATGAGGATGGATGGATAGATGGATGGATGGATGGTGGATCGATGGATGATGGGTGGATGAACGAGGATAGATGATGGATGGATGGATGAATGAGAATAGATGATGGATGGATGGGTGATGGATGAATAATGGATGGATGGTAGATGGATGGATGGATGGAAATGGTCACTAAATCATAGAACCGGGGTTACGTCTGGCAGGGATTCCACCTTCAGTTTCAGCGATTCTCTTATTTTTTATGTTATTTTAGCCAGATTTTAATCATCGCATCATTACTTCTAGTTAAAACTCTACTTACAAATGTTACACGTTTAATTTTAGTCTGTTTCTCTCTATTATAGTCACATTTCCTCTCTCTCTCTCTCTCTCTCTCTCTCTCTGGGTGCATTCCAAGTTCCTTATTCGTTTCCACGTTTCCTTCACGTGCGTCTTTTCCTCGCGTCTTAGCCCCGCCCACTGAAGATGCGAGGAAAAGCAGCGAGGACAGAGGAGCTGAGGAACGACGATTTAAGAGAAATGAAACATCGTCGCTCCTGAAGCGTCATGTGAAGCCATGTCGCTTACTGATGATGTCACAGCTGATGCTTGGAGCTGCTGTGCTTCAGTTTCTACAAGATAATAAAATAATGAAATATTGATTATTGATTATTACCATAACAATGAACATGAACAGTTTGACAATCTGGCTTTCTAATCTACAGATCATCACATTTCTAAGTGTTTGTCACTGCTCAGAGAGTTAAAATATAAAGTTATGAACTTTAACTAACGGGACGTTTTATTAAACATGTCAGAGGATTTCGTTGCTGCTTGTTGTTTTACTGTTTTATGATTCTTTATCGTTTTAATCAGATGATCAATCAGACTAAATCAAACAATAATAATAATCAGAGTCATGTTATTTTTCTGTTCACATGTTTGATGAAACTCATGATGAGGTCATATTAAGATGTGTGTCGGTGTATCAGATCAGCTGTAGCAGATCTGTCCAATCAGAATCAGACTTAAAGTAAAGGGGCGTGGCTGACAGGTAACAGACTTCCTGTAGGAGCGTCTCACATTTCCTCGCTCATGTCTCCTGATGAAGCTCCTCCTCCATCAGAACAGAAATAAGAGCTTTGGAACGTCCCTAAAGATGGAGGACCTGATTGGTTTCTGGGTCATGCGAGGAGCGATCAGATGCCTCCTGGAGTGCCCCGCCCCCTTTTCCCTCATCCTCCATCACTTCTCTCTCTCTCTCTCACTTCCTCCTCCTCCATCACTTCTCTCTCTCTCTCTCTCTCTCTCTCACTTCCTCATCCTCTCACTTCTCTCTCACTTCCTCATCCTCTCACTTCTTTCGCTCTCTCACATCCTCATCCTCTCTCACTTCTCTCTCTCTCTCTCTCTCTCTCTCTCTCTCTCTCTCTCTCTTTNCTCACTTCCTCATCCTCTCACTTCTCTCTCTCTCACTTCCTCATCCTCTCACTTTTCTCTCTCTCTCACTTCCTCATCCTCTCTCACTTCTCTCTCTCTTGCTTCCTCATCCTCTCACTTCTCTCTCTCTATACTTTTTTAACTTGTCATCCGTGTGTGTGTATGCGTGCATATGTATGCATGTGAGTGCATGAATACGTATGTGTGCATGCATGCATTTGTGCATGTGCGCACTCGTGTGCATGTAAAACTGTGCATGTGTATGTGCGTGTGTGTGCATGTGTGTGTGCGTGTGTGTATGTGTGAGTGTGTGTATAAGTGTGTGTGTGTATGTGTGTGTGCGTGTGTGTGTGTGTGTGTACCTCGGCGGCGTCAGCTTCTCCTCCAGGAACTCCTCGATCTTGTTGACGTCGACCTTCAGCTCCCCGTTGAAGGTCACAAACGGAGGATTGGTTCCCGGAGCGAGATCCTGCAGGTCAGCCGGCTTCCTGAGCGACGCGTGACACGGGAATCAACACGGACACATCACAGACACGTGTGTGTGGGTGTGTGTGTGTATGTGTGTGTGTACCTCTTGAGGTCAACCGTGGTGACGTTGAAGATGACGCCCTTTAGCCACAGGATCATAAACAGCCTCTGAGAGAACGGACAGTTACCGATGCTCTCGCCGTCGCTGCCCGCCTACACACACACACACACACACACGCACACACACACACACACACACACACACACACACACAGAGTGAGTGCGTTAGCCGCTGTCACACGCTATGCCTTGATCGTTCCTCTCTCCTACCTTAACGAACAACTCAATGGCGGGCAGGCCCAGTTTTTGAATGGCGACATCGTACCATGCCATGGCGACAAATCCACTTCGATATTCCAACTATTCCAAAACGTAGGAAAGACTCCTTCCTCCTAAATGGGATTCATTTGATCGTTTAGAGCAGGAAGAGTGGAAAGTCAGCGAGCGACACGTCTGACTGGCCGTCTGTGTTTCCTGTTTCTCTGGTATGTGAACGTCTCCTACGCACACAATCCCTCTTTGTCCCAGCAAACACAAGCTGTGTGTGTGTGTGTGTGTGTGTGTGTGTGTGTGTGTGTGTATTTTTAACACTAAAGCTGCTGATGCTTTTGATTTCTGCTAACTTTTAACAGAATGCACCTTTTTTCACCTTAAATGAGGCGAGGGTTTGGCTGATGGACAGTGTAGCAGCCACACGGCGGCCATATTTAGTTTTGACTGACCATCTTACACAAACGTTTCGGCCTGAGGTGGTCGGCGTTCGTGTGAAGGGAGGAAGGAGCAGCCCGGTTATGTGGGCAGCAACGGAATCTGTCTCTGTCCAAAACTTCCCATCACCTAAACCAGCCCAGATGGCTTCTTCCTGCTTCATTAGAAAGTTAAATTATTAACGTAGCAGCATTACTGTTGCCTATAAAGAAGAGAACCACCGCCACCGCCGCCACGCGTTTACTAGTGACAAGTTGTGCAGGAGACGAGCGATTTGTGACTTTATATTCACCAATTCTAGAATTCCAAAGGTTACTGGAAGATATATAGGGTTATAAAGGCAAAATAGAATATATGTAACTTATGTATTGATAACCGTGTTGGAGTGAATATCATGAGTATCACAAATATGGAAATAATGCAGTTTAGAGAACAGTTTAGAGACACTTAACATAAGTGTCCGTCTCTGTTTTAAGTTGTTTTTCTTATTCCAGTCAGAGAATCCAAAAATAATCTGTAAATTTAGTGCATTTTTGAAAAATGTATTAATTTTGTTTACCATATATACTGGAGTATAAGCCGAGTTTTTATATCCAAATTTCACAAATCAAATCGGGGGTCAGCTTTTACATGAGACATTTAGATTTGATCCCAGAGAAGGAAATTTCCAGAGGTGGAAATACTACCATTACCACTACCCATGAAAATAGTTTAAATCATACCTTAGAATGAGATATTTCCTAACTAAACATCTTATCAGCACATTTTGCGGCGGCCAGTAAGCTCTGCTGTGATTGGTCAGTTACGGTAAACAGCTGCTGAAATAAATATCATGTTTACCGGCACGTGGATTATTTTCAGAAAATCAGAGGAATACTATGATAATACCCAGAAAAAACAGGTAATTTGCAAAACAAATAAATTGATGGAACAACATCAGGAGGTCGGCTTATATACGGGTTTTTACAGTAAGTAATTTAGTTTTCTCTTTCACTCCTCCTGCTTGCCTTCATATGTATTGTCATATGTATTGTCATATGTGTTGTTATATGCATTATCATCTGTATTGTCATATGTATTGTTATATGCATTATCATATGTATTGTCATATGTATTATATGTATTATCGTTACATGTATTGTCATATGTATTGCTATATGTATTGTTATATGTATTATCATATGTATTGTCATATGTATTGTCATATGTATTATATGTATTGTCGTTATATGTATTGTCATATGTATTGTCATATGTATTGTTATATGTATTATCATATGTATTGTCATATGTATTGTTATATGTATTGTTATATGTATTATATGTATTGTCGTTATATGTATTGTCATATGTATGGTCATATGTATTGTTATATGTATTGTCATATGTATTGTTATATGCATTATCATCTGTATTGTCATATGTATTATATGTATTATCGTTACATGTATTGTCATATGTATTGCCATATGTATTGTTATATGTATTATCATATGTACTGTCATATGTATTGTTATATGTATTGTCATATGTATTATATGTATTGTCGTTATATGTATTGTCATATGTATTGTCATATGTATTGTTACATGTATTATCATATGTATTGTCATATGTATTGTCATATGTATTATTACATGTATTGTCATCTGTATTGTTATATGTATTGTCATATATAGTCATATGTATTATTATATGTATTGTCATATGTATTGTTATATGTATTGTTATATGTATTGTTTGTACTCTGTACCATTTATATGGCCACGAGTCGAATAAAATGGAATGAATGAATGAACAACTTCCTGTCTGCTCCTTTGAGAGCAAATCATTTGGCAAAGATCCATATGATCCAAAGAAAATCTGAGGAGTCAGAAAGACAAAAAAAAAAACAAAACAAAAAAAAANAAAAAAAAAAAAACAAACAAAAAACATAATCTAGCAGAAAGTTTAAACTCTGATTCGTCGTTTTGATTTACATTGGTTTCCTGTTCATTCCAGTTAAAATATATTTGTAGAGACGTGAAACGTGTTTGAGATCAGGAATCCATCACAGCAAACACGACGTCTATTGAAGCCTGACCCATGAAATAATTATCAGAAAACTCTAATTTTTTTTTTTTTTTAGAATTTCTTTATTGAACAAACTCCCCAAAAAATTCTGAAAATTTTTTGCATGTATGATTTTTTTTTGTATCATATTTCAGGCATTTATTTAACTCAACAGGATTTAAACTGGAACTTTTTTTTTTTTTTTTTTNTTTTTTTTTTTTTTTTTTTAAACGTGATATAATAGGTGTTTTGAACAATAACTGATCATGTTGATGATGTAGAGGTCTGGCATTAAATGGCGACAAAATAGGGTTATTTACAGAGAAATTAAAATGACCGTCCGTTTACACTCAGACCTACATGTTAAAACGTTGACATTTAAGATGTGTATCACCTGAACATTAGAAAGGTTAGGAGATTTGGCAAAATGACAGGAAACACACGGTTTAATGATTTGGAAAATGGTTGTCAGTACATATGCAGGTTGTATTTATTGGGCGTAAACATGCAAAATCACCAGTATGGTCCTTTAACACCTCAGCACTTGCACACACTCGGGGATTTTTGAATTACAGAAAAACACAGTAAAATCCCTGTATATTGGCAATGGAATCAGCCTTAATCAGGCAGCCCTAACCTGTGTGTGCGTGTGTGTGTGTGTGTGTGTGTGTGCGTGCGTGCGCATGTGTTTTATTCCCCTCAGCACCAAACTAATCAGCTTACAGGTGAAAATGTAGATATTAAGCCTCAACAACGTGCAAACATCATTCCCGGCCAAAACTGTCATGTCTGATCGTCATGGAGACGTCGTGCAGGTGAAGGTTTGTTCACACCTGTGCACCAGAATCCTGACTCTCCTGACAACAGGTAACAAATGCTGAAAAACCTCCATTAAAAAAAATCCACTTACACTCACACGGGTGGGGGGG
>VXCM01004589.1:0-15466 GCA_014773175.1 Lucifuga dentata | reverse complement strand
TATTTTTTTTTTTTTTAAGGTATTAATGCATTTTTCATGGAGTTACACTTCTGCGCTCACCGTCGCCATCAGAGAAGAATGTGAGCCTTTGTGTGTGAGCAGCTGAGACGATTCAGGGAGGCGGATTAAAGTTTAAATGAGGCTAAAGGTAATAAAAACACCTGAATATTAAAGATTATTGTCGGCTGTTCCTGTTATTTTGTCCACCCACCCATGACTTCATGCGTGGAACATGTGGGCTACCGTGAGCGCCGGATTAGCATATCACTGTGTTAATAGGATGAGATAAGAAGATCACAATGGACCATCTTTCACTGTCTGTCTGTCTCTCTCACACACACACACACACACACACAAACACACACACACACCAGATTATGTGCCAACAAGCACAGCATCAATGTCACAGACAAGCAGCGACTTCCACACTTTCTACGATTCCCACTCCAACCTGACATATGTTCAGGTGATACACACACACACACACACACACACACACACACACCTTAAAATTCAATGTTTCACCTGTTAACACGTATGTCCAAATATAGACGGCACGGTCGTTTTAATGTCCCAGTAAAAGCCGTTTTCTCCTGGGACTATTTTCCCTGGCGGAGTCATACATTATCTTCCTGCCAGCTCCATGTTGGATTAAATAAATAAAGTTACATCGAGAAAAACACTGAATAGAAGTTTTGCTGTGATGGATTATTTATGCAAAATCACCGGCATGCTCCTTTAAGGCCAGTTTTTTTTTTTTTCTTTATAACAAAACCGAATCCTTCAGAAACCCGTTGGTGATGCTGGTGTCAGATGTGAACTTTCATGCCTGAACGTGTGTGTGTGTGTGTGTGTGTGTGTGCTGCTCATTACCTTGACGTAGAGAGNTTCATGCCTGAACGTGTGTGTGTGTGTGTGTGTGTGTGTGCTGCTCATTACCTTGACGTAGAGAGAGATTTTGTACTCCTGGTCTTCAGGTGTCATCCTCTCCACCTCCACCTTCACCTCCTCCCTCCTCTCCTCTCGCTGGGGGAGGGACGAGCGCCCGTCCTCCAGCAGCACCACGCGCTTCCTCTTCACCTCCTCCCTCCTTTTTGGCCGGGACTCCTTCTTGATGACCGACTTCAGCTCCTGGATCCAGTCGTCCTGACTCGGCCCGGACTCCTTCTTCGCTCCTTCCTTCCTTCCTCTGTCGGTTTCCCGCATGTCTTTTCTCACAGGCCTCAGATCTTTGCTCCAGCCTTTCGCTTCTTCCTCTGACTGCTCTTCTTTTATCCGGTCACCATCTTTTCTCCGGGACGACTGAGGCTCAGGTAGATTCCCGTTCTCCATCGCTTCCTCCAACCCTTTCGCTCCTCCATCCAGCTCCTCCTCTGCTTCTTTCTGTTTGTCATCTTCCTCTGTAGCCACGTCACCTTTCCCTCCATCCGCCTCTCCACTCTCTCCATCCTTTGTCTTGGCTGTGGCGTCTTCTGGCTTTGGTTCTCCCACTTCTGCGCTCCTCCTCTCCTCCAAATCCTCAACGTCGTCGTCTAAAACAGTGACCGGCTCTTCCTCCACCTCCTCTTTTTGCTCCAGCACTTCCTCCTCTTCTCCTTCTCCTCCCTCCTCTACTCTAAGACTCTTCTCCATCACCTCCTCTTTTTCTTTTCCTCCCTCATCTTGAAACTCCGTAGATGCTTCCGACACAACCTCCCCTTCAACTTCACCTCCTTCCTGCAGTTTGCAGACTTCCTCTACCTCCTCCAACTCCTCGTCTTGCCGTTTGTCTGACGGCGTCTCCTCTGAACTGCTCCATGATGAATGTGGAGGACGATCTTCATCCTGCTTTTCCTCCTGCATTTCCAGAACTCCTCTTCCTTCGTGCTCCACCTCCTCTCGGATGACATTACCACCTATCTGCTCCTCTTCTCCCCTCTTTTCTTCCTCATCTGTCAGAGCATTAACACCAACCTCTTCCTCCTCCTCCTGCTCCCTCTGGTCTATGCTTCCCTCCTTAACGTCCTCAGTTCCTCCATTTTTCTCAGGTTTGGAGACCTCCTCTGGTCGCTCCACCTTTTTGCTTGTTTTGTTGATTTCTAGACCTTCAGCAGAAATGATCATGACATCTTTCCTGTGCTCCTCCTCCTTTGCTTCATCCTGCGTTTTCTCTTCTTCCAACGTGGTGCTACCGTCAATAAACTCAACTTCCTGGTTGCTTTCCTCAACGCTGTCCTTGTCTTCATCCTGATTGGTTGATTGGCTGTCCTGATTGTCCACAACTTCCACAGCAGCGGTTGGATGCCATATTTGGCAAGGTTCGTCTTCTGTACTGGCTTCTCCATTTGTCCCTGCAGTGACGGGGGTTTGCGCCATTAACCTGACATCCGTGACAGCGTTCTCGCCACTTCCTGTTTCCTCACCATTGGCGTCCAGCACAGCAGCCTCTGTTTTGTCTGTCTCATCGGCAGACTCCTCGGTTTTAGACTCTTCCAATGCAACGACCCCTGCAACCTCACCTCCTTCCTGCACTTCCTCTACCTCCTCCAACTCCTCATCTCTCTTTCTGTCTGATGGTGACTCCTCTGACTCGTCCTGTCCACTGGTGGATGGCATCTGGTGTCCAGTTGACCCTCTGTCTCCCTCATCTGTCTTTTCGTCCTTCTTCTTTTCTAAATCTTCTGTTTCTCCACTTGCTATCAAATCCTCTTTACCTTTTTCTTTTCCTCCGCCCTCTTTACTTTCTCCATCGCTTTCTAAAATCTGCCGCTCTTCCTCCTCCTTGTTATCCTCCACCTCGCTCTTTTCCTGCTCTTCATCCTCCACTTCTATCTTCTCTTCCTCTGCTTTTTCCTCTGCCTCCTCCTCTCTTGCTGCTTCGTTTTCTAAAGAGGTACCTTGGATAACTCCTACAGCCTCGTTTTCTCCCGTGGTTTCTCCCTCTCCACCCATCATCAACACATCTTCCCCTACTTCCTCTCCCAGTTCCACCTCCTCTTCGTCCTCTTCTCCCTTCTCATCCTCTCTTCCTCTCCGGGTATCCAGGTCTGAGCAAATGCCTACAGGGAAGTGGACAACTGTGCCATTGGACAAATCTGGGATCGGACAGGAGTCAGACTGAGCCATTAGGAGAGTTTTTGGGAATTGTCGGAACGCTCGCTTGGGAAAATAAGTGCTAAAGATTCCAGGATTAGTTGACAAGACAGAGAAAGTCTGAGGAATGGCTCAGTATTCCAGAATGGATCAAAGAAGGATGATGGAATGTTTCCAAGGCTGAGATTCCGGAATTGAGGAAATCTCTTTGTTCTGAGTTTGATGACGTCTCAAAGATTTTTGATTAGATCCAATATTCCAGACTAAACTAAAACTAGGTCTCAAAGTGTATCTGAGGTTCCAAAGCACAAAGCTAATATCCCAACTTCCAGAACAGCTCCGAGTCAGATCCAAAGTCAAACGTTAGGCAAAGCTTCAAATTCTAATAAGTCAGAGATTTCCAGCTAGGATGAATATTCCATGAGGAGGCGATGGTTTTTGGATGAGCCCAGGATTCCAGAAATGGTCCAAGTTGGATCTTAGAGTGTTTAAAAGTTTATAAGAGTGTGGAATTCCAGTAAGATTCCCAGGTAGATCCAATACTTCAGGGAGAGGACAGAAGGTTTGGATTTGTAGAAGTCTGAAGATCCAAAAACAAAGATTATTCAGGCATAAAGATGTAGGGTTTGCAAATCATTTATATTCTCCTTTTACTATAGGACCATCAAGCTTCAGGTCCGTACTTCACCTTAAGCAGTGAGCAATACATGCAAACTCTCTCTCTCTCCCCCTCTCTCTTCTTTCTCTCTCTCTCTCTCTCTCTCTCTCTCTCTCTCTCTCTCTGCAGAGGATTAAGTGGAGGCTGATCCCCACATGACCAGAAGCTTAAACCCCCTCTGCCACCCAGGGACCAGCACCATTCCAGTTCAATTTGCGCACACACACACACACACACACACACACACTCACACACACACACACTTAAATCTGATTCAACACAATAAATACTTGAGCCGTAATCCAGTCATTTTGCTTTAGAAAAAGTTTTTGACCTGAAAAGTTGCTCACTGCGTTAAAAGACAGACCCTAAACCAGGGATATAAAAATAAATAAATAAATAAATAATAAAAAATAATAAAATCTTAACGGTCCACAAAGAAAATTTTCAATCAGACAAAGGTCCGCTTATTAAGGTCAGTAAAGCCAGGGTCGGACTGGGATCCCAATTCTTACCAGGAATTTAAGGTGGNGGGGGGAACTATCTGCTCTGTCAACTCTCAATAAGCCCAATGCCATGTCAACCCATCGTTGTCATGGAGATGACGGGACGCTGAATGTGACTGGACCAAAGCAGAGTAGATGTTCACAGACATGAAGCAGTCAGACATTCAGTTTTAAGCAGAGAATTCTGATTGGTTGCATCACAGCGATGTCTCACAGATCATACAAATAATAATATGAAAGTATAATTTCCTCAGAGTCTGCAGACAGTTGTGTTTTGGTCCGGATCCGGACCAGAGTCCGGACTTTGAGGATGACTGCACTAGACGTCAATTCATGACGTCACCTATTATCATAAAATTTATAATTAGCGTTATCATTTTTAAATATCTGGTCTTCAATTCTCTAGAATTTTAGCCTTATTTACATATCTAAGACACTTTCATATATTATAGTATTGACCTGTTGTAATTTTAAAAGGAATAATGTATGTTTGTCTAATAAAATGAACTATAATAATAATCATTCTGCAGATTTTAATCTTACATGTTGTCAAAACTTCTTCTTCTCTTTTACATAACAGAAATGAATGGGCGTGTTTTATAATTTATCCCAGGATTTTTAAATTTATTTTTACAGTTTAGATAAATAGCATTCTAGTTTTATGTGTGTCTATCATCCATAACTTCAGATTAGTGTCAAATACTTTGTGTTGTTAAAGGGCCATACTGGAACTTTTGCATGTTTAAACCCAATAAATACGTGTTATGTTACTGACAAGCATTTTCTAACCACTGGTTTGGTCCTTTCAACCCTACAACTAGTAATACCAGAGGCTGCCACAAGAGGGAGGACTAGAACAGAAAATACATCTGATGCAGATACAGATATTAAAAAATTATATACTAAATATACTCTGGGTGTGTAAAATGTATTATGTACTTATTATAATACTTAAAATTAAAACAGCTGTCTGGGAACGACACGTCTCGTTTGGGTTTCCATGGAAACTATTAAATCTGATGTGAAAAATCTTCAAATATCATGGAGTGGGCAGGAGTTTCATGTTATTTGCACCTTTCATATCAACCGCTGCAGGAGTAAAAATATTGATAAAATCATGGCTATTTATCAGCTTTTACGCCCCGCGGTCATCATGTCTTTCAGAGAGACATGACGACTATATGAATAATGAACAAAATTACTTCCAGCCAACAGCCAGGAACATAAATGATGATAACGACTTTAATATGATGCTGCAGACTTTAATAAAACCTTAAATAAAGCTTTCAAGTGTTTGTGCTAACACTGGTTACATGTTTAGTTGTGTGTTTCTCACCTGGTCAGCTGTTTGTGTTACCTGCAGGTTAAAAAAAAAAAAAAAAAAAAAAAAAAAGACTAATTGGTGTGTGATTAAGACAAAATAAGCCTCCACATGATGGAATTTACAAACTACCTTGAAGCTGCAGTAATAATCAGAGGACATGAAATATATGTATGATTTTTTTTTAATGATTTATGAATGTCTGATGTGATGAATTCATCTTTTTTTTTAACTGCAGGAAACAAAATCAGCATCTGAAAGAGGACAGCTTAGTGTTAAATATAAGGAGTTATATATGATAAATGGCTCAGAAGTTCTATAGCGAACATACATATCAACAGCATTATAGAAATGTGGAAATTGTTCTTGTAGTATGATGTCCTTGTAAAAGTAAAAAAAAAAAGCTTAATGCCAACAAGTATTTCAATTTTTGATACAGCTATTTCTATGTAAAGCATACTTTTAAAGGACCATACCAGTGTTTTTGCATGTTTGAACCCAACAAACACTAGCTGCATACAGGTTACATTACTGAGAAAACCATATTTTAGTTTTCCTGTTATTTTTCAAATCTCCTGATCTTTCTAAATCAAATGTTCAGGTGATACCATCCATTTTGCATGTTTGAGCCTAATATATTCAATTTTCATACATGTTACGTTACTGATAATCATTTCCCAAAGGATAAAACTGTTTTTCAGCTTTCCTGATATTTTGCTAAATCTCTTAATCTTTCAAAATCAAATATTCAAGTGATACACCCACCTTAAAAATCCATGTTTCTCCTGCTAATAGTTACACAGCCTTATGAAGTCACGGTCCTTTAAATTTTTCCATAAACGCAGGTCTTCTTTTGGGACTATATTCCCCGGTGGAGGCATACATTCACTCCACGCTTTTTATTGAGCTTAAACACTAAAATTACATAACTTCTAAAAAAACCTGAATACACGTCTTGTTGGTGATGATGGATTACCTATCCCAAGAACGTTTACAGTATCAACAAGTTGATTTTAATAGCAGAATGAACTGAAACCAATGGAGGTCTGGAAGGTAGGAAAAACATTTTTAATTCACTGTTCCAGTAGTATGCTTTGGGAAATGATTGTCAGTAACATTACGTATGAAAATTGAATATATTAGGATCATACATGCAAAATGGGTGGTATGGTCCTTTAAAGTTGCAGCATGTCACGTTTAATAGTTTTTAGGGGTGAATATCTGAGGAATGCTTGTGGAAGTTGATATAGAGTGTTTTTATTATTGATAACCAAAGTTTATCTGATGCAAATATTAGTACGGCCTTACCGTCCACACCTAAAGCCACACATTGATTTCATATTTAACTGAGTCCACGTGAAGTGTGTGTGTGTGTGTGTTTGATAGTGACATTAAAGCTTCCCCCCCCCCCCCNACTCTGTCATATATTCTACAGTGGGCGTATGGATACTATAACACCTACTATTAATACACATGCATAAGATCCTATCTGCGTGCTGAGGTCACGTAAGGCTCCACGCTCCCTCCTGGATCTGAGACACAAACACACACATTTCCTCCATAAATCAGACACAAACTCACTGTAATACTGAGAAAATACTTTATAAACGTGTTTTTTTTTTTTGTTGGCACAGGACTCACTCATACAGGTCGCTGGGTTCAAGGTGGGCTGGTGCTAAGGTTCAGGAGGGACGCCGCGTTCCTCTGAGGACCGGATCGTGGCGGAATGTCGGGCTGGATGCAGCTGTCCCTCATTCCTGACTGGAGAGGATCAGCTCGCCGGCAAACGTGGACTCGCGATTCCAACGCCATCATCAAACCACGACTCCTCAGTCATGTGACTCTGGATTTCGTCAGCGAACCCCCTAGTAGCTTTATTGTTGCTAAGCGCAGCATCTTCTCCTTTGCTGCCGTTTTGGCCAAACGAGCTGCTGTTATCAGGTGGAAGGATGCTGACGACGAGGAAGAGGAGTCCAGAAAAGTTAATGTCAGCTATAATGTCAGTTACGGTAATCAGTACCGGTACGTATTTTCAGAAACTCACAGGAATACTATGACAAAACCCAGAAAAACAGGTGATTTGCTAAACTAATAAATTGATGGAACAACATCAGGGGTCGGCTTATGCACGAGATCGGCTTATACTCCAGTATTTACGGTAAATGGACAATTTAAGATGTACATTGTATAATTTTTGCGAGAAAACCAACACAAAGATGTTTGAAAAGAATCACATACACCGATTCTTTCTCTAACTTCCTGTTTCTTCTTAATTTGAGCTTGAGATGCTAACTGTTAGCTGCTACTCTGAAGGATATTTAAAGTCACATTTTTCTGCTTTTCATTCCCTCCTTCACAGCAGGGGTCTCTTCCATTCCTTTTCGTTACGGCGTCGTAACGTCGTCTCTGAGCTCAGCCTGGGTCAGATCCACCGCCGAGCTCCCAGGATGCACAGCGCCATGGCCGTGACCAGCAGGACGCCGCCCACGAGGCCGATCCGAATCCACGGGAGACTTTCCCACTGGAAAGGCAAATCAAGCCAGGTCTCTGGGGGTTCTGGGAGGGTTTGGGGGAAACGCAAGAGAGAGAGAGAATGAAGATGTCAAACTTTAAAGGACCACACCATAGATTTTGCACGTTTAAGCCCTATAAATACATGTTACATTACTGACAACCACTTCTTTTAGTCTTTTAGTTTTCCTGTTGTTTTGCCAGATCCTCTGATCTTTCAGAATGAAATGCTGAGAGGCTGGATGTGGGAGTGGATCACCTGCTGTGGGCTGAGTGGATTCCTCCAGGAGCACACCTGTTGGATCAGGTGGGGATTCCGTGGATTCAATGGTTGCAGTGGGAACAGTTGTCCATGTGTTAGAGGAGGCCTCTGTTACTGTGTCTGTGTGAGGAAAAACAAAACTGAAATGTGACCTGTGCTGCTGATTATGTGTTAACATGCCTCACAACACGCTAAAAACCTGATCAAACCTGATCAATACGTTTTCAAATAAAAGCTATGACACAATGTGAGATTAGTGATCAATTTATAAATTCACTGCATGTCTCACTCTCTCTCTTTCTGTCTCTCTCTGTCTGACTCTCTCTGTCTGACTCACTGTCTCCCTCATTCTGTCTCTCTCTCTGTCTGACTGCCTGTCTCTCTTTCTGTCTCTCTCTCTCTTTCTGTCTCTCTGTCTCTCTCAGAGAGTCAGAGTCAGACAGTCTGTCTCTGTCTGACCCTCTCTGTCTGTCTCTCTCTCATTCTGTCTCTCTCTGCCTGTCTCTCTCTCGTTGTCTCTTGCTTTCTGTCTGTTTCTCTCGCTCTCTCTCTCTCTGTCTGACTCTGTTTCTGTTTCTCTCTCTCTCTCTCATTCTGTCTCTATCTGTCTCTCTGTCTGACTCTCCTGTCTCTGTCTGTTTCTCTCTGTCTCTGTCTCTCTCATTCTGTCTCTCTCTCACTCTGTCTCATTCTGTCTTTCTCTCTGTCTCTTTCTCTGTCTCTCTCGTTGTCTCTCTCACTTTCCGTCTCTCTCTCGTTCTGTCTGTTTGTCTCTCTGTCTCTTGCTCTCTGTCTGACTCTGTCACCCACAGTCTCTTCTCTCTCTCACACACACAGACACACAAACACACACACACACAGACACAAACATAGCTAGACACTATGACACACACACTGTACATACATGATGATCAGAGTGTGTTACCACGTCTGATCGTTAACATCCTCGTTACATGTCGCGCTGCGTTCCTATTGGTCAGTTTGAAGGCATCTGACACAGCGATCTGGGACGACTGCTTTGGATCTACGACCAGCGATTTCTTCACGTTCCTCTCACCATTGCTATCGCTCGTTTCGCACGAGTCTTCAGTCGAGTTTCAAGTGACGAGTCTAATTCTCGTGTCAGTCGTGCTGCTACTCCTCCACACAAAGACAAACTGCGAGAACGCAGAACATACGTGTACAACAATGACGAGCACGACGGAGAAAAGGAAAGGTAAATACAGGTGTGGGTGGATTGTCTTTCCAGCACCGTCACCGTGACGCTCTCTGGAATTCCAGGCCTGGGATCATCAGAAGACCTGAAAATATCATCATTATTATTGGTAATTCTATCAAAAGTCATGGAGGAGAAATCAGCTAATCATTTCCTTTAGACGGAGAGAGGGAGTAAGATTAAAACAAGCAGCCGCCCTGTCATTCCAACACGTTCACCTTATACATATATTATAGATATTCTCTACAATGTAAAAAAAGCTTTATTACTCATTGCCGGCACTCGCCTGGTTTTATAAAAGCAGCGGTACTCTCCGTCGTCTTCCATCTGCGCGCCGTTAATGTTGACGTGAAACGACTCCATGCTGTCAGCCTGCATCACGAACCGAGACTCGTCTTCATCATCTACACGCTGCTGGCCCTGAGGGAGGGAAGAGGAAGGTAAGGCAGAAATACGTCCATTAACAGGAAGAGGAAAAGGTGAGAGAGGGACTGTGGGGGTAGTAACGTGTTCCATTTACTTAAGTAACTTTTTTCACAAAATTGTACTTTATGGAGTAGTTTTATTGCAGGATACGTTTAATTCACGCTTGAGTATATTTATGAAGATAAAAATATACTTTTACTGCGTTACGTTTGGTCGCACTCTTTGCGTTACTTTTGATTTCATCGTTTGAATTCAGTCACGTTCAGTTTTTCTCTCGTTGTCAGACACTACACTGTCTGCTTCAGCTCCCAAGTAGCCACGCCCCCACCCTCCGTTTCCATGGTTTCACCTGGAGCAGAACAGTCATTGCGGAATCAACAGCAGGAGGTTTAGAAGAGGCACATCCCTGGCCACACATTCAAACGCTGTTTTCTTTTCCTTCTTTTTTTAGCTACATAACGCATTGCATCTTTGTCTGCTAAAAATGCGACATTTCAGCTTCTAAGAATCAACATGGAACTTGAAGAAACATGTGGCGGTAAGCTGTAACGTTAGCTACTTAACTAGCTGCTGCTGCTAATGCTAACTCAAGTTTTCCTGTTCTATTCTCAGTAAATTCATGAAGCTAACCTAGCTAACTGTCTTAACTAGCTGCTGCTGCTGCTAATGCTAAGTCAAGGTTTCCTGTGCTATTCTCAGTAAATTCATGAAGCTAACCTAGCTAACTGTCTTAACTAGCTGCTGCTACTAATGCTAAGTCAAGGTTTCCTATTCTATTCTCAGTAAACTCATGAAGCTAACCTAGCTAACTGTCTTAACTAGCTGCTGCTACTAATGCTAAGTCAAGGTTTCCTGTCCTATTCTCAGTAAATTCATGAAGCTAACCTAGCTAACTGTCTTGGGGCCAGGCCAGAATTGTCATGATTTGTTATGTGGTAAATATTTTATTTATTACTGTCTACTGTTTCTTTATATGATATGATTTGGATTGTATTAGAAGCTACATATGGCTACTTTGCTTTTTTTCTCCTCAGACAAGCACTTTATAGCTTGTTGATTATTTGAAAGAATAAACTTGATCAAAATTACTCACGACTCAAGTAATCTTTTTATAGATGCTTTCTTACTCTCACTAAGTTATTATTTTGGTGACTACTCTTACTTATACTTGAATCACTATTACCATAAAGTAACAATGCTTTTACTTGAGTACAGTTTCTGGCTACTCTACCCAGCTCTGATGAAATGCAGAAACTTCATAAAATGTTTGACATCATTTTCAGGTGAAAAAGTTTACTTTTACAAACTGTCATCGTACATCAGCTGCTTGTGCGTCACCTGTTCAAGTCGAGCAAACGTTTGGCCGTTCCTGGTCCACCAGACTTCCAGCTCGCCGTAGCTCTGGCTTCTGGAGACCTGCACGTAGCATCTGAGTGGCACCGTGTCGCCCACAGGTACCAGCAGGAGGCGCTCAGGGCGGGGCTCTTCAGCCAATCAGGTGGGAGGGAGCACGGCGGCAGGTGAGGAAGTAAGAAGAGAGATGACATGAGGATTGAATACGATCTATACAACACGTCCAATTACAAGTACTTGTGAGGTTCAATTAGGCGTAAAGGTTGTCCTGCGTGACCCCAGTGTTACTATAGAAACCCAGTGATGAACCCTGCCCTCTCTCACCTTTGACTGAGAGCCACACTGTCGACACGGTGCGTCTTCCTCTCCATATGCACTCATACACTTCCGCATCGCTGAACGTGGCATTGGAAAGCACCAGAGACCAGTCGCCCTCCCAGACCGCCTCTTCTGACGCCACGCGGACGCGACCCTGCAAAACAGCAGCG
The DNA here is from genome assembly GCA_014773175.1 of Lucifuga dentata. Taxonomy (NCBI): domain Eukaryota; kingdom Metazoa; phylum Chordata; class Actinopteri; order Ophidiiformes; family Bythitidae; genus Lucifuga; species Lucifuga dentata. The sequence continues at coordinate 3,653 of VXCM01004589.1, read as the reverse complement.
CTCCGAGTCACGCGAGTCGCCGAGTGGACCTGGACTCAACCTCAGAGGAGAGCTGCATCCATCGGACTGACAGAATAACTGACGGAAAAATAACTGAGTTGTAATTTTAGTCATTTATTCAGATGCATTCCTCCTGATTACAACTTAAAGGAGCATACCGGTGATTTTGCATGTTTGAGCCTGATATGATAACCTGATATCGATGTCCTGCTACCAGCTCCCCTCCCTGCAGAAAAGCAACATCCTCCCCCATGGCCTCCCATCGAAACGCCTCTTCTTCTGACTGGATGCTCTGTTCATCCTCTAAGTAGGCGGAGCCATTACAGGGCAGGACGACCTGCTGCCCGTACTCCACCTGAAGGTTCAGCATCTGCATCAAGGGAGGGGCTAGACGGAGGGAAAGAGGTGTAGAGCCCTCCCGAAAAAAAAAAAAAAAANAAAAAAAAAAAAAAAAAGGGCAGAAGACGGAGATAATGAGCAGGGATTAGGAGTGAGGAAGGATTGATTGGAAAGAGGAAGAGGAAGATGGAAAACGATGACAAAGAGACGCATGGAAAAAAATATCAGAGAGAGATGGGGTGAAAGTGAAGGGACAAGAGGGAAATATGAATACAGCAGGAGAGAATGAAGAGATGGGTGATGGAGGGAGGAGGCAGAATGGAGGGAGAGAGAGGAGGGGCTGAAAGAGTGAAAAAGAAAAGAATATTTGTGTTTTATAAGTGTGTTTTCTATAACACACTTACATGATGCAATGATTCTACTTTTCCGCATCATTTTGGACTCATCGCAGCCACAAGTTTGACTTTATAGCAATTAAATATCTAAATTAAAAATGACATTTTTGCAGGAGCCATGTTGGAAAGAAGAAGACAACACGCTCAGCTGTTGCCCCCGGTAACCACTTTTTTGTTTGGATGGAAAAACAGAAAAGATTAATGACCTGAAGGAGTCTGGAGAGTGAAGTTTGTCACCGTATAAACTTTCTGGAACTCAATTTATTGCGTCCCGTGCATTTTTAAACCTTAATCATTTTAATAGAAAACTGTAAAATAATAAGGGGACAGAAGTTCAGGAGGACTCACCACTGCGGACCCCCCCACAGCACAGACACAGGAGCATCAGGGAAACCCACTGAGGAAACATCACGTCCCACCTTCTCCTGTCACAAAACCTGACCAACAGAAGCCTCATTCAGCATACATGTGTACATACACACTCCTAACACAAGTAGACACTAGTTTATCATCCAGGTTCAAAAATGACTTTTAACATGTCACTTTATCATGTTCAACTCTTATTTAAGACTCCTAATATACTCAGCAGGTAACATAATACTTTGTCACTGAGCAAAGTGATGATTTTACGTATGAGCTTAAACATGAAAAAAATTACTGGTATGGTCCTTTAATTACAAGTCACCATATCTTTATTTCTTATGGCAGCCATTTTGTATTGTTACTGCCGGAAACCGCAGGAAAAGCAGCATAAACAGGTATAGTTAATGGCGCCTCCTGTCCGCATTCCATTTAGCTGTTTGCCTTTTCGTTCTGCACTAACTCAAAAGTATTTGTTCAGATAAAGCTAAATGGAACGTAGCCATCATTAACGTCGCCTGCTTTTCCTGTAAATCACCGACAAACAATAAACTTTATCTTTTTAAGAGCAATATTTCATAAAAAGTTAAGTTGGCTCAGAAGTATTTGCTTAATATTTACTTATTTAAGTTTAAAGTTTGATTTCAAAACCCTAAAAGTAAAAAAAAAAGCTTCGTAGTTAATATGTAAATGTAAGCTAATTGTTCAAAGACAATGTTTTCAATGGCGCAACTACCGCTAATTTAGTAAATTATCACGTGAAAATTTAAAGATTTTCGTGGACTTTGACACAGCTGCAGGTACATGGATTAAAATCAAACGTTTTCTTACCGGATAACGGGAGTTGACGTGATTAAAGACTCCACGGAGGCGGAGGATGCTGCCGGTGCTCCGTGGGTGTTCTAGCTAACGCAGCAGGTGTCAACCAATAAATCTGACCGGCACCAAATGCTGCCTTCAGGGACTGTCGGAAATATGATAATCACATAAAGTATAGGGAATTATAAAAACTGTTTAAAAAAAACAAACACATATTTTGTTGTAGAGCACTTTGAAACTTTGCTAGGTGATATAGAAGTTATATAAGTACATTATTATTAGTAGTAGCAGCAGCAGCAAAAGCACTGGAAGCAGCAGTAATACTGCTATATGACAGTAGAAGTAGCAATAGCAACTTGAGGTCACCAAAGGTCAAGATGTAATCTCGAGAAACCTGTGAATGTATTAAAATATTGCACAATATTTTGATTGAAATGCATTCGGTCAGGACTGTTATAAATTGGGCATGTAAAATCACCAGTTTAGTCCTTTAATATAAAGAAGGCACTGAAATTACAGCATCACAGACAGTGAGATGACCATTCCTTCCACCTACAATGAGCTCACAAAGGTCTGAAAAGTAAAACCAAAAAAATCACCAATGTACTCGTCACCACCGCTGAACTCAGAAGACGGCATTTAAGAGAAGACCTTGAATGCAGCATGAGGATCACAGATTACGCTTAGCTGGTGATCTGAGGTCCAGAGTGGAACCAGACACCCACAGGCACGTGGCAGGAATCTCACCTCTCCATAGTGGGACGTTTGGCACGTTGCTCAGGCTTCCACGGCGTGTGGGAATAAAATCTGTCCCAACATGCTCACGCCATCCAAGAGGGGGGAGGCGGTGAGGGGTGGGGGTGTGGGTATTTTACCTGCACATGCTCAGTATGAGGACCAGTATGAGGATCTTAAAGAATTATAAATTAAATGAATGCACCAATAAGGGGAATCCTGTAGGCAGGTACGAATTTAACCAAGTTTATTAAAGTCTTTCTGGTTTAGAGTGGGATAAAATAAAAGAATCCACCACTGAGTGGAATAGAGACAACTAAAGGTTGCTTAAAGGACCAAACCAGTGATTTTGCATGTTTGAGCCCAATAAATACTCCCCACATACACGATGCATAACTGCGAACCATTTTCAAACCCATAAAACATGGGAAAATGGTTGGCGGCAATATAACTTTTTTTTGCAAGTTGTAAAGGCTTAAACATGCAAAATCACCGGGATGCTCCTTTAATTTTGAGAGATGCAAATTCATTGTAGCTACATGTCTTCTTTGTTTTAGAGAGCTTCCCACAGTGCAGCAGCAATTTAATTAGAAACATGTTGCACAAATAAAACCTCATTAAAATAATTATTTTCAAATAGTTACAAGTGTTTGAAATAAAAATTTAATTCCAAACAACCTAAAACGATGCTATTATCTACATCAAACACAAAAACACCACAAATCAACCTTTAAAAACAAAAAGTGTGATGCATTAAAACGTGCTTTAAAAGAGATTCTCAGTGGGATGCACACACACACACACACACACACACACACACACACACACACTCAGTTCTTCCAGCTGTAGCTGTAGTTGCTCATGGCGATGTGTCTCAGGGCGCTCTTCCCCAGCATGGACGGCTGCTGCAGCTGCTGGATGGAAGCAGGATGGAGACCACAACCAGACAGCTGCCCGGACACACCTACACACTGCACACACACACACACACACACACACCTGGAG
>VXCM01004588.1:0-22099 GCA_014773175.1 Lucifuga dentata | reverse complement strand
GGGGGGGGGGGGGTCTGTGTTGCATAGGTTTTGTTGGTTTATGTAAACATCTACTGTGTTTTAGATCTGTGATGACATAAACTAAAATAAAATAAAAAAATAAAGAAACAAAAATAAAAATAATCTAAAATAAAATGAAAAATAAAAATACAATAAAATATATAAAAATAAAATAAAAACAATAAAATAAACAAAAAATAATAAACTGAAATATGTAAAAAATGAAATAAATACAAAAACAAAACAAATTAAATAAAAACTAAAAATACACTAAGCAAAAAATAAAATGAATTAAATAAAAATATAAACATAAAGAAATAAACTAAAAGTCTTTTTGCTTTATTAGTTTATAAATAAAATAAAAAATAATAATGTATTATTTTATTAATATCTTATTATTCAAATAAAGCAAAGAAACACTAAAATAAAATAAAAAATAAAGAAACAAAAATAGAAATAAACTAAAAATCAAAAATAAAAATGGAAGTAAAATAAAATATATAAAAATAAAGTAAAAATTAATATAATTCAAATAAAATGAATTTTGTCTTTTAGTTTATAAATTAAATAAAATAAAAAATAATAATAAACTAATAAAAATACTAATTTTAAAAATACTAATAAACTAATACTAATAAAAAATATTTTTGTTTTAAATGTTGGAGAGGAATGGTTGAAGGACGTTTGAAGCCTCCTCCAATTCACTTTGAATGGGGAAAATTTCCTGAAAAATGCTTAATATTTCAGAAATTATAAGGAATATTGATACCAAAAGTCATAGCACACTTGCTGAAAATTTTCTGAACAGCCGGAACTTTGAATGGTTTGAATACGTTGAAGTAGTTAAGTGCCAAAAAAGGGGTGGAAGCAGAATAATAATAATAATAAAGAGTAAGAAGAACAATTGCCTGTGAATTGCTTCGCAATCAGACAAAAATTCATGATTTTTTGTCAAATTCAGCATTTATGAGTGTGTATGGGAAAATGACAGTTACATCAGAGTGGGAAGCAGCTGGCAGATGATTGGTTGAGAGGCCCCTGCTCTACATTCCTCCAGTGAAGTTTTTAAGCAAACAAAACTTAATATCTTTAACACCTTTTGCTTTTCAGAAACAATAAACACATCCAATTGTAGGAAAATTAGTCCTCTTTCAGGAAATGTAAATATTTTACATTTTCTGATATATGTTTTTTCAACTTTTTGACCTTTAAGCACAAAATGGTCACATTAATCTCCCATTCAGGCCCACACTGTAAATCCTAGTTCATCAATGACATAAAACTTTTGCGTGGACTCCACACAAAAGTTCCAGACTGCCAAATAAACTTAAAAACTTTATGTTCACTTAACATAAATGCTCATCCCTTGTGAGCTTGACATAATTTTTTTATGTTGTCAACAATGTTGTCAACAATTGTCTTTGGAGAGACCATTAAGGTGAGTGGCAACAGTTAGTTAATAATAATAATAATAAGAAGAAGAAGAAGAAAAAATTAAATTAAAAACATACATGTTACCGGCTCCAAACCTAGGGGCTATCTGGGCCTGCTACATATGCACAAGTGTGATCAGCCAATAGCCTACTATTGACAGTAATCTAAAATATAATACAATCATATACAATCACATCATAATGACTAGTTCATTCATTGTTTTCAAGATTTCATAGTGTACCTAGTTAATAACAGTGCAGGCTATGCTAGTGTTTATGGTGGGATAAGTTGCTCTCCGTTGAAATAATAAGAATTGCTAACAAATATCATTGCAGTATGACAGTAAAAATGAGTAGCATGGGNAAATAATAAGAATTGCTAACAAATATCATTGCAGTATGACAGTAAAAATGAGTAGCATGGGTAAAAGCAGTAGTTGCTGAGTAGTGATCAAACTTTCGGCTGCTCACCATTTTCCTTAGTGTTTTCTGCACATTCAGCACCGGGCAGCACATCGGTAGACGCACTTGAAGCTGCAGCTGATTCCACCACCTTAACGGGTGAGCTGGTTGGTCGAATGCCCAGAATATTGTCCAGAATGTCGTAATAAGGAAATATGTCCTCCTCGTTGGTGGAAGAACCACTTTTTCTTAAGCTATCGCGCACTTTGATGTACTGCTGCCGCAGTTTTTTTATTTTTAGGTGACATTGCTCACCTGTCCTCTCATATCCCCCCTCTCTCATCCTCTCCGAAAACAGCTGGAAAGTCTCAATTTTTATGGGTTTTTTCCATTTGGTTTTTAATAAAGTCATCGGACCAAATGTTAATTATATATTTGGTCTCCTCGTCTCCCCAGGTGGTCCCGCAACTCATTTTGTTTTGTTGTAACGTTTTTCCTGTTTCCGGTTCGGACGGTTACCCCGCGACAGTTACTTCCTGTGTTTGGTCCGAAAGTCCGAATCATCCAAAAAATTGTTTTCACACTACAACAAACCAGACCATGGTTCAGTTTGGTCCGGACCGAGACCACCTCTTTTCGTCGGACCAAAGTCCAGGCGTTTGGACCGGATGGTGGTCCGGGGGAGGTTTCACACCTGTAAATTTGGTTCGGATCAAACTGAAAAGTCCGAAAGTCCGGACCAAATGAGGTAGGTGTGAAAGGGCCCTTAGTTCTGTTGGAAATATTTCTGTTGTAAACATCTGTTATAATCCTTTTTGTGAATGTTACAGCTTTGTTTGTTGCCTGTAGCAGTTTGAGTTACATTTGAACGTTTTCTATTTTTTGGTGTGTAACCATCAGAGAGAGTGTCTTTTCTGTTAGTGACCTCCCTGCTGCATTCTGCTGTCAGGTTCTGATGAGATCGCCCTCTTGTTGTAGCTTTAATGTGCTTTAACTGAGGGATTTTTCACTCAGCAAAGAGTTTCCACTTTGTTCACTGAGAAGTCTTTCTCGACACTCTTCACACACTGATAGGTGTGTGAGCAGGGCGTCCCACAAAAGAGCATTCAATGCTCAGTGAGCTACCCCTGCATAAATAAAAGTTAAATTAAAAAAACAATAAATCTTGAAAAAATAAATCTTTTCTATTCTAGTATGACATAGGATTAAATGTTTGAGAGACTCAAATTATTTAATCATATGATTAAAAAACTTTTGTTGAATCAACATAAATCTGCAGTCAAATAAGGGTCGTGACATTTACTTTGTGTTAAGTGTACTCAAAACTTCTCGTTACTGTACTCGGGTGTTTTGTGTGCAAGCCGTTTCCACAAAACTTTTGAGTACAGTGACAAATTGGGATTTACAGTGCATGTTAAAAGCGATCAGAAAGTTTCTAACACATTTTTCATGTGTTTTCACTCAATGATTTCTCCCTCAATCTTCAGAATTTTTAATTCAGGAAAGCCTTTTCTCACTGATAGTTCAAAGAGTTTTAGATTTTGACTGAAGATGTTTGAAATATAGCAATTTGTTTGACAGATGCGTTTTCACCACTCTGTTTCTAGAGTGTTCTCAAACTGACCCCCGCTCATGGCCCCTCCCTTTCTGCATGGTGTCATATTTCACTTGATTGACAGCTGCTTGTTGCAAACAGAATTGATGAGGAGACAGACTTTCTGTTTGAATGTTTCAGAAACCCAACAACATATGACAGCCAAACCAAACAAACATTTACAAACCAATCATTCATTCAGACTCCTTCAGGCATCAGTGGACATCAAACCACATTTTCATATTTTTCATATTTTCCGGAATATTCCACTTATTTTCCTGAAATTTTCCCTTTCAAAATAATTGTGAAAATTGTTCAAAATTTCCAGTCTTTCAGCTCTTCTCACGCCTTCATACTTTCACTTGGAACAGTCATTCCACTTATAAAATATGCATCTGACGTTCAACTATTTACAATAGATTCCGATTTTTCCTTACTTTCATACTTTCTGAGAAAATTAAAGGGAAATTTCACTCATTTTCAGAATCTTCTAATTTCCCACTTTTTTATAAACTTAACTTCCATGTACTTCAAGGTATGATCTTCAAACCAACTTGATTGTGTTCAGCTTGAGTAGCTCCTTAAGGGGTTTCAACATATTCTTCCCATCTTTCATACTTTTTTGAATTATTTAACTTCATTTAAACCAATCCTTCCACTACTTCAAATTTTCTAAACTCAACTATTTCCACATGCTTCACGGTAGAGACTTCAAACCAACGTCATAATATTCAGCTTGATGTGACCATTAATGAATCTTAATGGAATTTTCATATTTTTCTTACTTTTCAAAATATTCAACCTTACTTAAGCATATTTTTTCAGTTTTAATGTAACAATTACTCATTAAACTGCATGGAGCATTCAATGTGTCTTGACATCATCTCTTTCAGCTCACTTCACCTATTATACTTATACTCTTATACTATAATTCAAACAATTTCATCTTTTCAAGCAAGGTTCAGTCAGTTTCAAGCAATTTTTAATCAGTTTCAAGCAATGTGAAGCACAAACTTCGGCAAATGGCAATCACAGGCCGCAGTTCCGCAGGAAATGCAATTCTAGTTTTATTTTATGTTTATATATTTTATTTTTTATTTTATTTTTGTTTTTACTTTTTATTTTATTTTAGTTTATTTCTTTTTATTTTTTATTTATTCTATTGTATTTTTATTTTATTTAAAGAATCGCTTCATGAGGCTCATCGCTACCATTCGCATGACCAGATAAAGAATATTAAATAAACTTAAGTTATCTCCATTAACATTTTACCCCTGAAACACAATCTCACACGTGGCCCAGCTTCATCTGGTGTCCTATCCAAATCATGCTGATAATCAGCGACGAGACACCCAGCTCAGCCAGGCTNGCTTCATCTGGTGTCCTATCCAAATCATGCTGATAATCAGCGACGAGACACCCAGCTCAGCCAGGCTCAGTTCATTGTGTTTGAGATTGTGTTTCTGTCACCAAATTAAGTTTTGAGATTTTTTGTGTGTGAAAAAGTAGCTGCTTAGATTTTGAATATATGGTCGACTGATTAAAATAATGCTGAATTAAAACTTTTTNAAGTAGCTGCTTAGATTTTGAATATATGGTCGACTGATTAAAATAATGCTGAATTAAAACTTTTTTCGGCGTTTTCGGAGCTCAACAAACAGCTCTGTGCTGGGGGCAGGCAGTGAGCCGGATCGGAAGGAAGCCCTGCCCACAGCCATGATTGACAGCTTGGCCACAGAAGTAAGTATAAATATATATATATGGAAATAAATGCAGAAATAAATACGGAAATAAATATAAAAATAATTAAACTATAGAAAAATAAATAGAAAATTTTAAAAAATATAAGGAAATTAATACAGAAATTTAAATAGGAAAAAAATGAATAAATATTTTATTTCCACATTTATATATTCTTTTATATATTCCTCTTTATATTTCCACATTTATTTATTCTTTTATTTATTTATTTTTAATTTTGGCACAATGGGTATAGTTCTGACTTCTAACAGTGTGCCAAAGACAAATTTCCATCTATGCAACAGAATAGAATACAACTTTATTGTTAAGGTTGTATTCTATTCTATATTCTATTCTGAAACTGTGTNAAAAAAAAAAAAAGAGGGGAAAGCTCTCCTCGTCTCCCTCTCTCCATCTGTCTCCCTTCTTTCTCTCTCCCTGCCTCCCTTGCCCTCTGCCTCCCTTCCTATGTCTCTCTTTCTCTCTCCCTCTATTTCCTTTCTTTNACCCCCCCCCCGTCGTGCTGACCTTGAAGACGTGGAAGGCTTCAAACTGGATGTTGGGGCTCTTGTCTCTCAGCAGGTTCATCATCAGCTTCAGGTTGTCAGGTTTGCTGATGTAGCGCGTCATCACCGTGAAGTTGTGTCTGTCCAGCAGCAGCTCGCCAAGCAGCTGCAGACACGTCACACACGTCACGCTGAGTTCAACCTCAATACACATGCCTCACACCGACAGCTGTGATAACTTCATTTCTGTGCTTTATATATGTGTGTGTGTGTGTGTGTGTGTGTGTGTTCAGAGTGACACACACCTTTAGGGACTGTCTCTTGGTGACGTAGTTCTCAGAATGCAGCAGCTTCTCGTAGTGTGCAAACACCTGCCATGACACAAACACACAGACATTATTGCAGAAAACACACATTCGTGCAGCAACTCATTCACTGTGTGAATATATTTATATATAATATAACTGGGTGAGTATTCATATGAAAGCCCAGAACTGATGGGAAATATATGGACCAGACATGCAATTTACAAAATTTCTTGTATTTGATCAGCCCTAAAAATTTAAATTTACATAAGTGGTCCAAGTAAGTCCTGTCCAAATCATACTGATAATCAGCGATGAGACGCCAGCGAGCGTGAGATTGTGTTTCAGGAGTAAAATGTTATATTTCCACATTTATAGATTCTTTTATTTATTCCTCTTTATATTTCCACATTTATTTATTCTTTTATTTATTTTTAATTTTTGTCACAATGGGTATTCTACACACACACACACACACAATTTTTTCCCCACACACACGTATATACAGAGAAAATGAGAGCACTCACAGTATCATAGTTTTGTTCCAGGTATTCCGCCACCAGCACTTTGTGCCTTGTCAGGAGATCCTGAGGAGAAAGAAATAAATTAGGGATCGTCCTCCAACGTGTTCCTCAACAACAGCAAATGAGCCTAAAGAAGAACCGGACACGTTCCAGCTTTTTCCAATCGTCCGTCTCACTCATTTCTGTGTAGCTATGTCTAAACGTGACCTGAGGCGTTTTTCTACCCTTTAAAATATTCCTGTTGAGCTCTGTTAAATGCTTCTGTGTGCTTGAACATGTAAACGATTAAAAATCTGTTTGTAGCCACGTTCATATGTGGAAATAAATTGATGCATCGAATATTTTCTTGTTTTTCTGACTCGTCCAATTAAAATGCGACTTCTTCTTCTACTTTGGCCACATAGGAATGATTAATGCAACTATAAATGCTCCAATCTGTCCTCTCTGTCTTATTATGTAATTAAGTGGTTGAGGACTTTTAAAGGAGCATATCAGTGATTTTGCACATTTGATCCTAATATGTACAACCCACATTACTGCCAAACCATTTTTCAAAACCTACTACTGGAGCGGCACATTTTATTATTTGTTTTGGTGCCTTCCTGACTGCTGTTGGTTTTAGTTTGTTCTATTAAGCTGTAAAAAATGAACTTGTAGAGATTTGAAGCCTGCTAATAAAATGTCTATTACATTTTGTTGTCAAAGTAATTTTATTTGACCAATCCAAGAGGGAACTAAAAGGAAGAATATGTATGTTTCCGCCAAGAAATAAGGTCTAGGAGAAGGCTGCTTTTACAGAGAAATTAAAAATGAATGTGAATAAGTGCTGGAAGGCTAAACGGTGAATTTTAAGGTATGTATCACCTGATCGTTTGATTTTTGAAAGATTAGGGGATTTGAAAAAAATAACAGAAAAACTAAAATACATTTCTGTATTTTGTAAATTGGTTGTCAGTAACATTAAGCGCACACAGGTTGTATTTATTGGGCTGAAACATGGAAAAACCACAGGTATGGTCCTTTAAAGAATTATTATTATTTCTAGTGGCTTCTTTCAGGCATGTAAACACACACATCAGATATGAGCCACTTTAATAAATGTCCAAATAAAACAGATACTGGGAATCAGATATTGTGGGAATGAAAATGTCTTAAAAAAAAAAAAAAAAAAANTAAAAAAAAAAAAAAAAAAAGAAAGAAAATCCCTCCGGAGGAAGAATAGGTGAGGCACCTTGAAGGTGGCGAAGGCGTCGGATGCGATGTCGAACGTGGACATCTCCACATAGTTGAAGAAGCTGTGGAAGTGTTCAGAGTGGAGGACGACCTTGGCCAGTGGCTCGTGGCGAATACACTCCCTCAGCATGATGCCGCAGTTCAATGCCACCTGGGGCGTCTCGTACCTTAAAATAAGAGTGAGAGAGGGAGTATTTGGTCAGATCCCTTTGGAAGCCGCAGCGCCGTGGATGTGTGGAACGTGTGTGTGTGTTTGTCTCACCCTTTCAGCAGGATGAACAGGACCTCCTGGTGGGAACAGAAATATTCCACAGTGGGGCTCCGTGTCCCGATCTGCCTCCTCAGGATGTTGTTGAAGATCTGACACACGTCTTTCTTCCCCTGGAAACACAAAGCAGACGTTCCTTTATGTTTATTCATACCATATATATATATATTTTTATATATATATATATAGTAGAGATTTACCAGTTGTTTGAATGTAGTTCTTGTATTTTGAAACTAAATGCCTATACATATTGGGTTGAGCTCTATTGTTTAGAAGTTATGACATTTTAAAGCGTGTTTTATATAAAGCTAAACTTTCTGGTTTTACTGTGCTCATATATACATATTACATTATATACACATACATACATACATAACATACAGCTTCTGTTTCTGCGTTTCTCTCTGAAACTAACAGATAAACACAGAACATGTGCTGGCATTTTTTTGCCTATTTCAACGCAGGTGCTAATCTTCATGAATAAATAAATAAATAAATAAATAAATATTAATTTTAATAAATTTAATTAATTAATTAGCTAATTATTTAATTAAAATCAGGCATGTGTATCCTGTTATGACAGTAAATATCTGGATATGATGAGTGATTTAATATGTACGTGGGTCACATTTATTTGGCTTAAACATGCAAAAATCACTGGTATTGCCCTTTAATTTCTTGGTAAAAGTCTGTTTCTAGACATTCTAGTCTCTTTCTAGTCTTCTGCTGGGATTATATTCCCTGATAGAGAAATACATTTTCTTTCTTATACGTATTTCTATATTGGATTGGTTAAATTAACTTCAACAAAAAAAAGGAACAGACATCTTATCAGCTTATTAGGAATGAATTGACTCCAATGGCAGCTTGGAGGGCAGGAAAAACAACTCTAAAACTTAAACCTCCAGTAGTAGTTTTGAAAAAATGGTTGGTGGTAATAAAACGTGGATTATATTTACCATGCTCAAACATGCAAAATCAAAAATCACCGGCATGCTCCTTTAATGCTGGTCTCTGAACCCAAACGAGATCATTTCTGCTAAACCCAGCTCTGCTATGATTTCTGAGGCGGTTTAGCACCCGCCCAGCGTGACGCCAGGACANCTAAACCCAGCTCTGCTATGATTTCTGAGGCGGTTTAGCACCCGCCCAGCGTGACGCCAGGACACGCCCCCCTCATCTAACCCCGCCCCCTCGCCGTGCTCCTCACCTCGAAGTCGATGACCTGCAGGTTCTCCACCAGCGAGATGAGGAGGCCGCTGTTGTAGAGCTCCTGAGCCAGCTGAGCCACCGTCTCCGTGTGCGGCTCCTTCTCGTTGCTGCCGTACAGGATCTCCTTCATGGACACCAGGCACTTTGACACCTCCTCAGATGCCTACCCCAAGGAGGAGGGGGAGGAGGAGTCGAGGAAGAAACAAGGACAAGAGGAGGAGGAGAGGAGTCAGGGAGGAAACAAGGACGAGAAGAGGAGGAGTCAGAGAGGAACAGTCAGAGGAGAGGAGGAGGAGAGGAGTCAGGGAGGAAATAAAGATGAGGAGGAGGAGGAGTCAGAGAGGAGGAGTCAGAGGAGAGGGAGAGGAGGAGTCAGGAAACAAAGACGAGGAGGAGGAGTCAGAGGAGGAGTCGGAGGAGAGGAGTCAGGGAGGAAACAAAGATGAGAGGAGGAGTCAGAGAGGAGGAGTCAGAGGAGAGGCAGAGGAGAGGAGTCAGGGAGGAAACAAAGATGAGAGGAGGAGTCAGAGAGGAGGAGTCAGAGGAGAGGAGGAGGAGAGAAGTCAGGGAGGAAACAAAGATGAGGAGGAGGAGTCAGAGAGGAGGAGTAGGAGAGGAGTCAGGGAGGAAACAAAGATGAGAGGAGGAGGAGGAGGAGAGGAGTCGGAGGAAACAAAGATGAGAGGAGGAGAGGAGTCAGGGAGGAAACAAAGAGGAGGAGGAGAGGAGGAGTCAGAGGAGAGGAGACGGAGGAAACAAAGACAAGAGGAGGAGGAGAAGAGTTAGAGGAGACAATGAGGAGAGGACAGGAATGCATGGGTGATAGTGGGGCAATAAAGGAGCATACAGGTGGTTCTTTGAGCCACGTTATGTTACTGAGAACCAATTTCCCAAACATACTGGAGCAGTAAGTTTTAGATTGTTGTTCCTACCTTCCAGACTGTTGCTGGCTTCAGTTCATTCTAGTATTTTATTTAAAAATCAGTTTGTAGAGACGTGAAACACGTTTGAGATGAACATTAAAGCTTTCTGTCAAGTAACTTTAAACGACTAAACTAAAACAAGCTTTTATTTTTTGACAAACGTTTGTCAGTATCGTAACGTGTAACGTAACATATAACATGTAACATAACAATGTATAACTTAACATGCAGCGCAACATTAACCTAATGTAACGTAATGTATAACGTAACGTGTAACTTAACATGCAACAACATGTAACGTGTAACTTAATGTGTAACATAAGGTGTAACGTAACGTGTAATTTAAGGTGTAAACTGTAACATGTGTAACGTAATGTGCAACGTAACATGTAACTTACCGTGTAACATGTAACTTAACGTGTAATCTAACATGTAACGTAGATGCAGTCTGCATTTATTAATGCTTAAACATGCAAAATTAGCGGTATGCTCCTTTAAGGAGGAAGGACTTGTGCGTCAGAGTTACACAAAGTGTCTTGACAGTGAAACGTCAGGAGATGAAGGTCCATGCTCAACTTTCACAGAGGACCGTCAAAACACACACACACACACACACACACACACACCTTATCTGTCTTCTTGTCCTGTTTGACCAGGATCGCCAGGTTCTCCTTCAGCGTCCTGACGATGTCCGCCGGACTTTTATGCGATTTACCAAACAGCGGCATGGTGGACACACGCACACGCGCGCGCACACACACACGCGCGCGCACACACACACTCGACTTGGGACCTGAAAAACACACACACACGTTATTGTGTTATTATTATTGTGCGTTGCATCATGAGGAGATTTTTCTGTTTCTGGTTAGTGCGACAAGTCGACACGAAGCTGCAGGAGAAAAATACGAGTGTGTGAGTGTGTGTGTCAATGTGTGTCTCACACCTCAGACACACATTCCAATCTCATCTGTGTTGTGTGTGAGGGACGGCTGCAGCCTGACAGCAGAACCTGGAGGTCGTCCTCTTCATCTGTCGACGTTATTGATCAGTTTATTGAACTATTCAATTATTAAATATATATAATAATTTAATATTAATCATTAAACAATAATTGTTTTTGTTCCACAAATCAACACGAATGGAATATTTTACGGCTTCTAAACTCAGCACAAAGACATTAAAGACATATTCTGCTTTTTTGTTATTCCCCCCACATTTTTTATAGTGTAATGTAGTTAGCCTTAAAGGAGCATACCGGTGATTTTGTCAGTTTGATCCCAATAAACACATCATTCTTATTTTTTAAAGTTACTTAATGTAATTGGTCTAACACAGAGCTACATGGAAGACAGTGTATAACTCCGCCAGGGAAAATAGTCCCAGAAGAAGAAAAATTAAAACTGAATATTTGATTTGGAAAGATTTGGAAATAAAAGGAAAATTAAAATACGGTTTTATGTTTTGCAAATGACGGGTTGTGCATATTGGGGTTCAAATGCAAAACCACTGGTATGGTCCTTTAACCCCTCAAATCTCCTTCATATTGAGTCTTAGAAGAACCTCACAGGCACCCTTAGCCCAACGTTCAGGAAATTCTGAAAGACTTTTCTAAGTTGGATCACAAAACACACATTATTCCTTCCTGTTCCTTGGATTCATTTTCTAAACTACCCAGCTAATGATGGAGGTCAAAGGTCAGCGCGTTGATGTGCATGTGGAGACAGAGTCTGAGTGGGAACGCGGTTAAATCCATGATCGTGGCCTTCAGAATTCCAGCCGAGAACTTGTGACTGCTAATCCTCAGCCGGGAAGGTTATTACCCTTCAGCTGGCCGTCATTCCTACCAAACTAAAGGAGGAACGCAGGAAAAAACCCTGGATCCCTTTAAAGGAGCATACCACCAAATACTGAAAACCACTTCCCAAAACACCCAATAAGTGCTGAAGGGTCAAACATGGAATTTTAAAGTGGATGTGTCAGCTGAATATTTTATTTTGAAAGATATGGGATTTGAAAAAAAATAACAAGAAAAGTAAAATCCCATTTTATGTTTTGGAAAACGGTGTCAGTAATGTAACATGCAACACGCAAACGATAAAGGTCCATGTACATAACAGCTGTCAATTTCTGTTTTGGAATGGGGACATGTAAAACGAGCCATTTCCTGTTTTTCGTTTTGGAATAGGAAAATAGGAAAACATGTTTTCCTATGCCAAAATGAAAATTGGAAATGGCTTGTTCCTCACAAGGAACCTGGACATCGCTGTAAAAAAAACTTTTAGTTTAAAAGATTTTGTTCAGAAAGCCCTACAATTTTGTTTAAAAGTTTCATTTTTTTATTATTTTAATAAAGAAAATACTTATTTGAATTATGGCTTGATTTNTTTTTTTTTTTTTTTTAGTTAGTTTGGAAAACAACAAGAAAAATCTAGATTAAAATCGAGAATCGTCCATAAGTGTGAAAAAAAATTGAGGTTTTATTTTTAGGCCATATCGCCCAGCCCTACCACAAACATGTAAAAACCACCTGCATGGTCCTTTAAAAGCCTGCCAGATGAGTTATGAAATCCGTTTTGCGCTGGAGTAGAAAATGGGATTAGCGGCTGTGGCTAATTGCTGGCATCTTTGAAACGTTGCTTCACAAGTTCTAATTAATCTCTTTAAAATGAGCCATAAAAAAACAAAAAAAAAAAAACACAATAAGAATCACAAAAATGATGTCATCTGAGCTCAGCCAATCAGCTTTCCCCAACGCCAACTCTAGAATAACTTCTTTATTTTAACACCAAGAAAGAAAACTGCATCTCACACACACACACACACACTATCAGAATGTCAGCCTGAGTTTTCCGATTATTATAGAATTTTTAATCTCCGGAAAGCTTCAACTCAAAGTTCCTTAAGTCTAAAACGGAATGTTTTAATGTTGTGTAATTAATTAATCAGGGGAATTTAAGGTCAACGCAAAAGGAACCAGCAACACGTTGACCCAAATATCAAGGTTTAACGTGGAATTATGACGCGCCAGAATAAATCATTTTATTCAACAAGTTTCACTCATCTGAAAACCATAAAACAGCTACAAAAAGTCAAAAGACTTTTACACTTTTTAAGCTTCTTCTGAAGAGAAATCTCATCAATCAGGCAAAATACTGCAAAGATCATTTATCCTAAAACTAATAAATCCTTTCTTTGAATGCTGATATGAACATTTTAAGGCATCAGGACCAAAAGATAACTTAAATCAATTGCAACCTGGAGGGTAGGAAAAAAAATGCTAAAATTTGCTTCTGCGGTAGTACGTTTTGGAAAATGGTTTAGCGGTAACGTAACGTATTTACAGGGCTCAGCTAAAAATACTTTTAAAAATCAATATTAGTTTTAAACATCTGGAAGATTGCGAGAAAAATGTGTTTCCCTGTCGCTGAGTTTTTTATTGTGTAAAAAAAAAAAAAGAAAAAAAAAGGAGAAAAGAGATGAAAAACAGACGAAAACAGAAGCAACCAGTCATGATGTAATAAACCACATGCAACAGGAGTCCGAGTGTTCAAAGAGGATATTTAAAGGACCATACAGTGGTTTTGCATGTTTGAGCCCAATAAATCTACTACGTTACTGCCAACCAATTTCCAAAAATAAAAATATGAAAAAACTATATTTTAGTTTCAAAATCAAACATTTTTAATTTCTTGACAAGAGGGACTATATTCTGTGGTGGAGACATACATTTTCTTCTACGCAACTCCCTGTTGGACTGGTTTAATAAAGTCACTTTGACAAAAAACTTAATGAACATAATGTTCACTAACGAAGCCTGTTTCAAGTCAAAACAAGTTTATTTTAATAAACTGGAATTTAGCGAAACCTAGAATTATTTTTTCCTAAAATTTACCACTCTAGTATGTTTTGAAAATGGCTGTCAGTAACGTAATGTGTAGGCAGGTTGTATGTATCAGGTTCAAACATGTCAAATTCGCCGGCACGGTCCTTTAAGTCGTCCAGCTGTTAACACATACAGTCTCATACCTGAGCCTGCCAGACACACCTTGCTTCGGACCCGAGGACACACCCCTGTGTTACCTGACCTTCACCTACAACCACTGATTGATGAAACACGTTTTTGACTTTTCTCAAACCTTGCATCAAACACACACACACACACAGCTTTGTAGAGCTTATATATAGAGCTTTATGGGCTGTGACGGAGTGAACATATTTCCCCGTCACTTTAACAAACGCTACACGCGCAAAGACCAATAATTTATATTACTGTATGTCATCAGTAAATGTTCGACAATATTAAATAAATTACAGCAGACTTCCAGCGAACTTTCTGGTGCGGACAAACACGCAGTTGCATGGACTGCGGATGATTACCAGCCCACGCCACGGTCAGCAGGCTCCAAATCATAACGCATGTGGAATAAGGTGCACATAACTTAGCATGTGTTGGGGAGGGAAATTGGGCTGAAAAACACTGTCCTGCATGCATGAAAGTGTGGGTGGATTAAATGTGTGTTTAACCAAACTTACCGAGGTTAACTGCCGCGGAAACGCCGGTGAGCGTGCCAAACCGAGGGCGTGGGTAGCGCGCACTTTTATTGTGCGGGTGCGCGCTTTGGCTGGTCGCTTCCGTAAGTCCATACAGGGGTGGCCGTGAATAGTTGAATATAGTTTTTAAAGTATTGTTATGTAGTTTTCCTGTATATTAATTTCTGTTTCAGAAGGTACTGATGTATATGGATGCCAAAGAAGGCACAATATGATCATGTATTAGTTAATTGATTGTTTGTTAGAATGGTATGGGCGGTGTGTGATAAAGGGATGCTGTGCACACGCGCACACACACACACACACACACACACACACACACACACACACACACACACACACACAAGGGAGACTGAGAGAACGCTGTGCAAATCTGTCGTGAGAGGGCACGTGATCTTTAGAAGCAGAGTCTTCATCATGCTGGAATTTTGGCATTGTTGGATGTGAATTTTTCTTTTTCGTATTGTTGCGTCTAATTTTTTGTTTTTCATTTACTTATTTTCTTTATTATCTGCCGGCAGCTTAAATATTAAAATAAAAAAAAGGACTTCTTTGGGCCAAATCCACAGTGTAAAGCCTGCTCTTTTCTCCACTCGGACACACTATTTTACATGGCCATATATATATATATATATATATATATATGGCATTTATTGCAAATACTTTATCATTCATAACCTGCATAAAATATTGTATACATCGACTGAGAGGCTGACACAGCCTCTCAGAGTTATACCAAAAACAACTTGTTACTGAAAAAATATCACATTTAGCTCCTTCAGCAGACTAAAAAAAAAAAAAAAANAAAAAAAAAAAAAAAATTAAATTAAAAAAAAAAATCACAACTCTTATTTCCTGATATGCCAGGCTCAGGACTTATCAATCAAACAGTTAGGTTCTGAAAGACCGGAAGTCTCGTTGTTTTCACTGGAACTAGCCTAACATTGGACATTTAAAGTAAGCTCGCAAAGAGCTAAATCACAGAAAAAAAAAAAAAAAAANAAAAAAAAAAAAAAAAACAGTAGCCGTGGTTTATTAGTGGAGATGGAGGATTAAAGATAGCGTGGACGTGACGAGAAATAAGTTTATAAAGCACACAGCAGCAAAAAAGCAGATAAGGCCGCACATAAACAATCCCTGAGTGATTTAATAAGGCTACACCCCTCTGCCTCCAGCTAAACTCCCTTTTTCTTTGACAGATTTCTAAAGCTAATCACACTTGCTGCGTTATTTCAGAAAACTGCTACAAAACATGACGACGTGCAGCTTTAATTTATCGATATAACAGCCATTTACTGCGTCAACACGGCTGAAGTTAACTGTTAGCTACAAAGACTGTCAAGGGCAGTTATATCTCAGCTGTGGAAGTGNACACGGCTGAAGTTAACTGTTAGCTACAAAGACTGTCAAGGGCAGTTATATCTCAGCTGTGGAAGTGAAAGCTAGCGCAGTCATGCTACTTACAGCGGGAAGATGTCGTTAAATATCTCCGCCGACTCTGTCCCGGTTCACAGCGCAGCCGGTCCTCAAAGACGAGCGTTTATAATCACGCCAGGGTNCCGACTCTGTCCCGGTTCACAGCGCAGCCGGTCCTCAAAGACGAGCGTTTATAATCACGCCAGGGTTGTTTTGTGAGCAGGAACGTCAGCTAAAAGTGAGCACAATACAGTTTGAAATGGGTGGAATCTGTCAGGGAGGCAGAGCAGAATTCCATCTGGTCAATTCGATAAGTTAGCCAACACAGAATACGACTTCCGGTGGGGGTTTTCACAATAATATGCAGACATATCCGTCCGTGTGCAAGCTACGACGTACCAGCTTCAAAACAAAGCATGTATTAATGTCAGAGTTTGTGTATTTATATGTATAAGTATATACGAATATATACTTCGTATTTACTTTATTATTATTTATGTTGCTGATGCTGAAACCGTTTATTTTTGTAAGCGCCACGTAGCCTTTTCCGGTTGTAGTCTGTATAATTGTGGCCAACTTGACGTAGCTGTAGCTTTCCGAGTCTCGTTCACATCCGTTATCATGAAGCATTTCCCTCATTTATTACATTATATAACATCCTAACTGTTTGATTGACAAGGCGGCGTATAGTATGTATCATAATACATATATTTTAACATATGTAGTGGGATAAATGTCTCATATTTTGGCGCTTATAGGCATAAAGGAAAGAAGGAAAAGTCGAGAGAAGTGCGCTTGTTGGAACGCAGCCCAGACCAAATCATGACAGCTTACACCGGAAACAGCCTATTGGAGGATGTATGTCACGTGATTTGAATGACTTTTCCGCAACAGAAACGCCAACCATAACGCACGCTAAATGTTCAATAAAGTTTGTTTAAAAAAAAAAAAAAAAAACTCTAAATGTGAATATATTATTTAGTTCTACACCAACATTTAAAAAAAAGAAAACAAGAAAGGTCTCAGATTTTACTGAAGCTGCTTTTTATTTTACGTACAATTCAGAATTACATATTTACACAAATATACACAGATATGTTTCATTATAATATCTCATTATCAACACTATACTCTGTAGATACAATAGGAAAATAAAGACAGTGGTTGCTGCAATGTGCTGCATAAAACGAAAATAAAAAAATAAACAAAAAACCTTCTCATCTCTTGAGTGGCTGAGTCAAAACAAAAAAAACAACAAATAATTTAATAATCTGCGTTATGTAATCGCGATCAGATGCTGACAAGTTTAGCGCCCGCATCAGCTTTCATATCAAGGCAAAATTATCTCTCACATTATATACTTATAACAGTGCTTGGTAAAAAATAATTTGTCTTTGTGAGAGCTTATCTAAGATGATGTATTAGGGCTATATAAGGGGAAAAAAAGGGGGGGGGGGGGNGGCATTATTTCGAGTTTTTAAACTCATAAATTTGTGAATTTTAAAACTCGAAAATTTGCCAGTTTTACAAGTCAGTATGCTTATGATTACTCAATGATTTTGTATTTCTTTATTGCTAAATACAATGAAAAAGTATAATTTAATGAAAAAAAAAACTTGCAAATTTGCTAGTTTAAAACTCATAAATTTGTGAGTTTTTAAACTGGAAAATTTGTGAGTTTAAAAACTAAAAAAAATAATTAAAAATATTTTTAATGATGAATAATCATTTTAATTTTTTAATTTTTTTTTTTTTTTAAATAACTAGTGTAGTGCCTGTTGAAAACGTGTGTGTTGGACCGGGCCGGACTTTACGGTGTGTGCTGCAGCTTGCCATAAGTGGCCGTGGAGTGGAGCGTATGCTGCCGCGTCCAGAGCGTATCCTGCCATGCGGACTACTTTTTACTGGCACAGCTCAATTTGAGAACCGCTCATTCAAACAACTTCACATGTGACGCTGCACGTCTTTGGGTCCTGAGCAAATAAACCTGCTGAATTTCAGCTTCACACATGACAGGTTCTAGTGATGTTGGTGCTACAGACAGAGATTTCTCTCTTTATAGTTGGATAATTTAATTTTTTTTTAATAATGAAAAAAGGAAAATAATGAGAACAGGAATTGAACTGTCTCATGTTGTGACTACGCCTGCAGTACATGACCTTATTAAATTATACTTTTCCATCAGATTTAGCAATAAAGAAATACTTGTGCTTCTAGTGCAAAATCGTTGAATTATCATCAGCATACAGACTTAAAACGGGCAAATCTGCAAGTTTGAAAACTTGAAATAATGCCCCCTCGCTTTTTGTTTTTTTGTTTTAATCTTATATGGCCCTAATACACCGTCGTATTTTTCAGATTGAGGTGATGAAGAACATGCCACAAATAGTGATGAAATCTTCTCTGATGACACGTGATAAAGAGACTCGTGCTCTCTAGAAAACGACATGAGGTAAAGAGAACACACCTGTACAAGTCTAACACACATTTCCCTGTGAACTTACAGTTTACACTCTGGTTTAGCTCACAGTTTGACACCAAAAAAGGCCTGGAAAGAAAAGAAATCTTCCCTTGGGTTCTTTTTTTTTTTTTCGGTAAAGAATTAGATTGAATGGTTCCAAAGGTTCTAGTCATGAGGAACAACTTGATTTTGAAGGACTGAATTTTCCAAAACGTTGAAAACTAGAAAAAGGAAGAGATCATTTTTTCAAAGCACATTCTGGATGCAGTAGAAATTATCCGGATATTAAAAAACATGGTTTAGGAGAAAAGGTGACAGTGGATATTCAGACGAGCACAGGTTCATGATGAGTGTCTGTGTGTGTGTGTGTGTGTAAGAAAGAAAAATGTCAACCGCTGGAAGGAGTCATGTTTATCCATATAAAGGTCAGGCTCAGGCTCATTCTTTTTGCTTTTTTTGTGCATTTGCGTGTTTATTTCTAAGAATAAACGCATAAAAAATTAGCGCCTCAGAGGACCAATCAGGGCTCAGCTTCCTCACCAGGTGCAAAATCACACCTGCCTCATTCTTCTTCTACACCTCGTTACCCAAAGGTGGTGTCTGCTAAACAAATATTGCTTTGAGGCTGCTGGTACGAACACGTTGAGCAGGTCCGCTGCGGCCGCCAAAGCACAAAGTCGCTTTTGTTCACCTGAGACAGGTGACAGCTTCGTTAAAAAAACTCTGCGTATCCTGGAACGTGGAGAGATTGACAAGGAGGAGTGGCACTTGTCTGATCGGGGGGNACTCTGCGTATCCTGGAACGTGGAGAGATTGACAAGGAGGAGTGGCACTTGTCTGATCGGGGGGTTCTCAAACTGGGAGCCGCAAAATAAATTTCAGTGGGATGGGAATTACTTTCTCAGTTTCTGTGATTCGATGATGAATCATCAGTAATTAAACTGCAAAAAAATCTCCATTTTAATGAGTCATTTAAAAGCTCTTTTATCTTAAAGGACAATACTGGCGGTTTTGCATGTCTGCAACCGCTATACACGTTACTGACAACCATTTCCCCCAGGAAAGTAACAAAAAACTGCATTGTGATGAACTTTTAGGTTTCTTCTTTAGGCTTCTTTAGTCTTCTTCTTTAGGCTTCTTTTTTTTAAATCGATGCTTTAAAATGTCATTATTTTTACTTGATAAACTTGATCCAAAATTGAATCCGAAACTGATCCGAAATGACAGAATCTGAGGCATCCTTGCCAAAAACAGATTTACGTTATGTTCTTTGTTTTGGCTGTTTTTTCAAATATCAACATCATTATCGGCCTCAAAAATCCAGTACCAGTCCAAGAAAATAAGGCTTAAAAACAGTCAAAATGACAGAATAACATAAAGATTTTGCAATTAAATGTCCCTAAATATGATATGGGATCTAAATTTGATTGAATTCGGCAAAATAAGAGTGTTTCCGAGGGGACGTGACATCAGAATATTTGAGAGCGTGAACACATGTAAGAATGAACAGACGTGCAGGTACGCCGTCGCACCTACTCTTTCTTCCCTCCCCATCAACGTGTCTGGATGTGGAACAGACATTCGGCCACCAGGGGGCGCTGAGTGTTTTTTCTGCAGCAGCTGCCACGTCTCACAGTGTTTGGTGACACAGCAGATGCTCGGGTCGACGGTTGATATTTCTGGAAGCTGCCGGATTTGTTCATCATCATGCTACAAAGTCATAAGGATTTCAGTACATCGCAGTTTAAATGGTGGCTCTTAAAGGACCATACCAGTGATTTTGCATGTTTGAGCCCACAAATACTATCTGTATATATGTTATGTTACTGACAACCAGTTTCCCAAACATAAAACTTTTTTTGTTAGACTCGCACATGAAAAAACACCAGCATGCTCCTTTAAGAAGGCCAGAAAGTGCTGGAAGTAGTGGAAAGTGTTATGTTACCTCAGACTGAGTTTATTTCTGCTTTCTTCCCTGATGATTTTTTACTCATTTTAATGCCCGTGGGAAAAAAAACCCCAAAAAACTAGAAGTTCAACTAAAAAGGTTTTGATTTGGGTAAAAAATGATAAAATATAAATATAAATTTTTAAAAAATGGAGGAGTTTCATTTCCAATTTGACCAACAAGGTGGATGTGCGTAACACTCCAATCTGAGAGGAATCGAGAGAAGGTTCGTATTTCTACCTGGTAACAGATTTAAGCTGAGGGACATGAGGGACACGATGGAGTCCAGGTCAGGGTTTGATGTCGGAGAAGCTGGTGTAGGTCTCGCTGCAGCTGGAGGAGGNGATGGAGTCCAGGTCAGGGTTTGATGTCGGAGAAGCTGGTGTAGGTCTCGCTGCAGCTGGAGGAGGTGCTGAGGTTCCCGGACATGCTGCCATCTGCAGGACAAACACGCAAACAGCAATGGCGTCGGCCTGAGTTACAATATTAAAGGACCATTCCAGCCATGTTGCACGTTTGAGCCTAATATATTCAATTTTCATACACATAACGTTCCTGACAATCATTTCCCAAAGCATACTGCTGGAACGGTGAATTAAAAATGTTTTTCCTACCTTCCAGNGACAATCATTTCCCAAAGCATACTGCTGGAACGGTGAATTAAAAATGTTTTTCCTACCTTCCAGATTAATTATGATTAAGAGATTTTGAAAAATATCAGGAAAGCTGAAATACGGTTTTATCCTTTGGGAAATGATTTTCAGAAATGTAACAAGTATGAAAATTGAACATGCAAAATAGACGGTATTGTCCTTTAATCTCCAACAGTAACATAATCTGTTACTCTGCACGCTGCTGACCTGAGCTGCTGAGCGACTGGGACGACTTGGACTCGGAGATGAGGCTGAGGAGGTTTGCTGCTGCCACCCAGCCATCCTTGCTGCTCCGAAGGTTCTTCACAAACCTGCACGGGATCAAAGGAGCATACCACTGTTTTCTTTTTTTTTTTTAATGTTTCAGCCCAGTAAATACAACAAGTAATATTAGTGTTTTAACACAGAGAAAATGTACGTCTCCGCCAGGGAATATAGTCCCAGGAGGAGATGACTTTTTCCGAGAAATTAAAAAGGATGCTGCATAAAAAAAAGAAAGCAAAGAAAGCAAAGCACTGAATTCTGATTTTGATTTGATTTTTAAAGATTAGGGGATTTGGCAAAATAACACAAAAATGAAAATACAGTTTTATGTTTTGGAAAATAGTTGGCAGTAATGTGTGTATGTGGGTCGGATTTGTTGGGCTCAAACATGCAAAATTACTGATATGGTCCTTTAAACAAGACAGGAATACACCAGAAAGAATTTTTCACAACTTATGTGTACTTTGAAAACTCTTTGTTACTTTCCAGCATTTTCCTACATGTAGCACACCTCTAAATTCCAGGATATTCCATGAATTCTATGAAAACAGGAAGTCGGCATTTTAAAATTGATGATTCCTTTAGATTCAAAGAAATTGGAATGTCGGATTTTTCTTTCTGGCATAAAAGTGAGAGATTTAAATTTTTTTTTTTTTTTTTTTT
>VXCM01004587.1:28247-70307 GCA_014773175.1 Lucifuga dentata | reverse complement strand
GTTGGTATGATCCTGGAAGAAACCCTGGATTTTCTGTCCATAAGCACGCTTCGCTTGTCTTATTGTGCTACTCGTTTCTTTAGTCTGCTTCTTTGGTGATGTGGTTTATCATCTATTAAACACAGCTATAGATGCTAAGTATAGAAAATAGAAAAGCTTTCACAAACAGGTCAAATATTATAGAATCATATTATCTGAATGTACATTGAACATAAAAATGGTCAGTCTTTCCTCTTGGCTGTCTGAGCTGAAGTTTTCTGTCAGATCTCGCTGTTGACAGTCTTTAATCCATCTGGCCCGCAGCCTGGTGGAGGAAGTGCTGTTAGCTTCAGGTGTTTACATCTCGTCTCCAGGCTCCTCCATGTGAACAAACCCTGCAACTCAGTGGAGATAAGGGGCACATCAGCAAAGAGTCTACAGTGCTATTAAAAAAATACCAAAGACTGTTTCTGTCAATTTACCAGCCTGAGAATCCATTCAGTCTCTGAATGAATATTAACCCTACTGCCGTTCAGCCTCCAGTCAAAGTTGTTTTCTACAAACTGGCCGTGACATACACATGCTGTACATTTTAGACATTACTTACAGCCAGCTGCATTTATAGTAGCCCACTGAAACCTTAGACATAGGATTCCACAAAAGCATGCAGGCTGTGCATTGCTTTTCATGAAAGCCAAAGAGCAGAGAAGTGGGAGTATTTTGCCCCTTAGAAAGTAGATTTGTGCATTGTACATTTGTGTGCATCTTCAACGCAGAAGCACACAAGATGTCTTGATAATTTAGTGTTTGGTGTTATGTTACGGCCATTGTCATTTGCTTTCTATCAATGAACTGAATATTTTCAACGCATCTGCCCATTTTTTGCACTTATAATCTAACAGGAAAGTTTCTTGTCCATCCAAGTATTGTAAGGGCGACGAGTAACACTGTCAGTGCAGAAAATTATTTACCCAAAAGCCCTCCTCCCATTTATGCATCCAGAACAGATAGAGTTGATACTCTGTGGTATGCAGAGTTATAGACAGAGTGGGAGCTCTCAGCGTTTCCTTCTTCTCGGGAGAATTGGGAACAAGCATGAGAAGCACTCTTGCACACACACTTCCTCTCATCCTCTCACCACACTTCAATTTTCTCTGCCTTTGCTTCAACCTCTTGCACTTTTTCCAGCTCCCAACTCACACTGGCCCTCTCACTCAGTTTAACATCATGATGGACTATGTGGAATAATATCATCCAACATTATTTAAACATTTTACATTGTACGATAAAAGCATTCAAAAAATAGAATCAAAATGCTCAAAAAAAGTTATTTTGTTAATTGGTGAAGCTTTTAGATATCAAGCCAAAAATCTGCCAGTCGGTAAAGTTAAAAATAAGTTAAAGGTGTTTGAAACTTTTAACTTTTTAAAAAAACCTTGATGATGACTGCAAAGCCTGTGAACAATAAATGCTACTTTCAAGACATTATTTGTTGCTTATAGAGTGAGTTTGAGGGTTCAAAAATAGATCACGTGACAAATTAAATGTGGAAGAATTTTTTAGAATCAAATGTTTTTGCAGTGTGAATTATTGGTTGGGGAAATGTTCTATTGTATAGTACATACAGTGCTTCTCTCTCAGGACGGAGGAGTGAGTAACGCTTGCAGCCAGTTTCTGTTTGTCTTTACATATCAGCAAGAGAAAAGAAAAGAAGTAGAGAAAAGGAGAAGAAACTAGATGAAATGAGAAAAGAGAAAAGAAAGTAAAAGAAGAGAAAGGAAGATAGAAGAGGAAAAAAAAGAAGATTAAATGAGATAAAGAAAGGAAACTAGAGAAAAGGAGGAGCTGGAGAGGAGAAGGGAAGGGGCAGGAACCGGTCTGAACCAGCACAGGCTGACTCACAGGGCTATATATCCCCTTCACATCCCCCCCTCCTGCTCCTCCTTCTCTCTTTCCTCTGACTCAGACTGGCTGAAGTTTTTACTTAGCGCTCCGTCATATGGTTGTTGTCACCAGGAACAATTTGGATATACATTCCCAGAAGTGTAAGAGGATCCAGTGGAGCAAAAGCAGCAATAAGGCAGCATGATGATGACGAGATGATCTAGGAGTTAAACAGGCGGGCAGGTGTCCCCCACACCTTACATAAGACGTCAGTAGGTGTCCTGAGTGGGTCAAATTAGGTGTATTGATTATCAGGCTGGCATGTTTAACATAAGTGCAGATCCTTACATGCCTCTGGTGGGACAGTTTGTTCCCATGCCAGAGAGGCTGCAATCATCTGGGATCTATTTCTGGCTTCTATAAGTTGTTGATCTACATGTGGATACTATGAAGATGAAATAGAGCAATAACGTTTCCAAGAAATGCATCTTGTTTATCACATATTTACATGAGATGGAGTGATTCATGTTTTGTTGATTTGCTTTAGCTGTTGTTGTTTTTTTTTCTTTTTTTGTGTGTGTAAAGATCTGTTTAGCCCACATGAGCTTCTCTTCCCAATCCTTCACTAAAAACACGTTTAGACAAAAAACACCCAATAAACACAGGAATGACTCAAAAAATCTGACAAAATTGAGAAACGCAAATCTATATAAAGCACCTGCTTACAGTAACAAAAACCAAAACAACCGCACTGATCCTCATATATATCCTCATATATCATGAAATATGTTAACGTTAATATTGATTGGGAAAACAGAAATAGAATGGAAAACAATAGTTTACAAAAAAAAAAAAGGCATCAGCAAACAAATGACAATGAATTCAAAACAAACATAAAAATGATAATTTACCTAATGTCGGTAAATTAATGGTATAGAATTCAATGGCTGAGTGACAGTACAGCTGAGCTGAGATGATGGAGTTTGCTGAGCCAGGCAAGGTCCTGGGTGGTGGTGAGGGGGAGGTGGAGGAACATCAAGGCATGCTAAAAGCTGCTAAAGGTGATGATGAGCATATTAGTTTCATAGTTTTTATACGTATTTGACAGGGAGGGAGTTATGATTTGGTCGGTTACGGTTATGATTGGTTAGGAGCAATCATAGAAAAAGAGGGAAATGTAGTGAGTGGTGTGGGAATAATGATCGGAATGATTGCAGAGTATCTGATTGGATTAAAATGTCATAGAGGTGTGTGTGTGTGAGGAGTGCTGGGGTGATGTGGCCTTTGTGGTTGAATTTTCATGTGTTTTCCAGTCATTTCGCATGTTAGTGGCTAACTGGATGGCAGATAGAGATGTGAGATATAAAAACTTGATTCATAGCAGAGCAGCAGCGAGGTCAGAGGGTGTGTGTCAGCGTCTGGGACGAAGTCAGACTCAAGTGAGCTAGTAAGACCTGACACTATTCCTGGACTCAGCCAGCTGCCAAATCCTAAACTTACTCTCCTGGATCGGTGGATATGACTTGAGATCAGACAGTCTATAAATATACATTCTTTTCCCAGCGATCTTCACGCATCAGAGCAAATTTGGAAACACTGCACGCTGAGGTTAAATTAAAGCAGTGACCCTTAGTTTCCATTCTTGGCCTAATGGTTCGACTGATATAACTATTGCTGATGTATCAAATGCCTTTAACTGACTATCAGATACTAATTAGGTCTAAATAGAGAGGTCTAAGGTCTAAATACAGAAAGGTCTAAATACAGAAACACATACCACACATTAATTTCTGTTTCTTATTTGTGAGACTCTCACAAACACACTCGTTGGATGTCTGAAGCATGGAAGGAAGCTGGACTAAGGGAGTCAACTCCTGACCTTTGACCTCACCTTATAACTTTGCTCTGCATGCAGAGTATTCATCAGCCCCCTGCACAGCGAGATAGCTGCTGCTCTGTGCTGACTTAGAGGGTTTATAATGCATGACCAATGGGAACTGTATAACTGCTGGAATCGCCTCGAGCTGCTGTGCTAAATCAAATAAAATCATCTTTGTTTTGTCACAAACAACGTCATGATCTGAACTTTTGATAAATTTCATTGTGTATTTATCCTTTACAGCATCAGGAAGAAACACAAGGATGATAATAGTGTTTTTAACATACTCTTAAGTATCTTAACACACAAAACCATCAATAAACTGCAGTATGTCCAGAACTCTGCTGCCCGCCTGCCTGCTTACCAACACCCACTGCCGAGAACACATCACCCCCCGTCCTTCATGACCGCCACTGGCTCTTGGTATAATACTGGATTACATACAGCTCTCAACCCCCTACGACACACATACACCTCTCTGACCTCCTTCAACACCATACCACCACAAGAAGCCTCAGGTCTGCTGATGCCAACCTCCTCAAAACTATAAGGACTAAGCACCAGACCTGGGGCGACCGTGGCTTCGCTGCTGCTGCTCCCTCCTTCTGGAACAACCTCCCCATGCACATCCACCAAGCTAACACCCTGTCCATCTTCAAAAAGGCTCTTAAACCCACCTCTTCAGTCATACTTTCCCCCATTGATACCCCCTCATTTATTTTTTTCCCAGTTTTTCTCAACCTAGCTATTGTTTTTGGGGGTTTTTTTTCTCTTGTATAAAGCGACTTTGGGTATCTAGAAAAGCGCTATAAAAATGGAATGTATTGTTATTATTATACATTATTGGTGATATCTTGGTATAATTACTGTGTAGAAATAAGGCCATGATACAGGCAGACTCTTATGTCTGCTTCACATTGGTGGTATTGGTGGCATTAATGATCTGTGAGATCAAATCCGCATTTCCTATTTTACTTTGTGGCCCCCTCACCTTCCCTGGAGATGGTAAATTATTTTTCCATCAACTTTTCACTCTGAAATTCATGATAAGTAGAAACATTGGTTTCAGCTGTTTTTTGTAGTTGTTGTAGAATGAGGCTTACAGTAAAGGCTCAAAGTTTTCATTTTTACTGATTTCCACTACATCTTTGTCTTGGTAATCTCAACCTATTTAGTCATATAAACAAGAATAACAACTTTTCCTGTATAAATAGGAGTTTTTTAAAAGTCTGCCTAAAAGCAAAAACCCTGAATGAAAATCGTCTCTCCAATTCACATCTTTATCACCTCATTATTTTGAAAAATGTGCTTGCAGATCCAGGGTAAGCATACTTGGGCAAGGTCACTCCATCTGCCACTGAAAATATCCTGCTGAAAATCAGTTCCACCTGGAGAGAGGCGAGGCAGTACCACTTAGTTTTTCCATTGCATAACTCTGCAGCTGCATTTTATTTATTCCTCTGGTGGGTTAAAATCCTCACAGAGAGAACTTTAGATTAATTTGCTGTATATATGTGTCCATTGCAAGCGCAGCATTTTCTAACATGCTGGATTATGGCTCCAAGAGGAAACGTTTGGGGGGAAAAATGAATCCATACCTTTGCCACATGACCTCTTGCCTCTAATCCCATGGTGAGAGAGTAGAAGCATGTTTTGTTTTGTTTTTTTGTTTTTTTTTGGTTGTGACCTATAGTTGGTTTTCTTTGGTGTGAGCCATCAAAGAAAAAATTACTTATGCATTTATTTATTTATTGTATTTAGCTTGAACTTGCCCAGTTACAAGGGCAAGTTCAATAAATACAAAGCTTGAATTTAGCTTGAATTTATACAAAATGGGTGTTTCCTTAAAAAGAGACCAAACACTGCCAATAACATTCCTGCTGCTGATGCTCATGCTTGAGTTAAACAGCTGTGCAANCTTATTTCCAGCTCTATTCGCTGCCAGCTCAGTGCATGTGCACGTGAAGGTTTCACTAGTATCTCTGTAAAACATAAAAATTACATATTTAGCTCCTCTTAATGCTGTTTTTGTAAATCACCAGTTTTCTGATTATGTGCCAGTCATGGTGCAGCAGTTATAAATAGATTGTTGATAGACTCCAGCATTGTGTGTCAGATTTGTTTTCTCTGACAGTTGTGCTGCTACTGATATGGGTTCATCAAAAGTCACAATCATTTAACGTTCAGTTCTGCTTCTTCAGTGTTGTGTAAATGTGGCTTAAACCTTAACGAAAAGGAGTAATCCATTTAAGATTACTATGCTGTAATAATAACCTGCTCGGCATGTGTCTTTGTGCATGTGGAAACTGTCTGTACATGTGTGTGTCCTACATGTGTGAGTGTGCTTGTGTGATGTTTCTAAACCAGATCCTTATGCCTGAGTATCTCCTCAGAGGGAGCAGGGATGGATGCAGCAAGTATTCATACACATGCAGATATCTGCCTGGTATGTTGGCAGACGCCCCTGCCAAAGCTCTTAGCACCAAAGGCCGCATCATATGCAAAGGGCAGACGAGGCGCTAAATGACCCCTGCAGCCCCTACACTCAAAACCCCGCCGCTAACCTTGCAACCTCACTTTGGGGCCGGGCCAGTGAGAAGCAGCACAAACCGGCGTGAGCCAGTGCTGAGAGCTACAGAGATGTTTTCAGAGATGCACTGCAGTGAGTTTTAAGCATTTCAGTTTCTAATTATGAATTTGATATTATTTGATTGTAGTTATTTTGATTGAATGATTGCTATTTATAACAAATTGGAAAAAAAAATCCATCCCAAACCTAAATATAATCATTATTCTAGTCCCTAAAACCAAGTCCTAACTAATATGTATTTTAGCCAAAAACCTCACTTAATCCCAATCTGAATTCTGATATTAATCCAATTGATTATAAATTTAATATTTATAAACTCAAATCTTTATGCCATAACTTCCTATCAAAAATAAGCCTAATTCATGAACAACATTTTCCAACTATGGAGATCTAAACACACACATACACATACACACACACACACACACACACACACCTCTTCCCCTAACACAAGCTTTGACTATCTTACACAGTGGAAGAAAATCAGATTTAACTATCAGGCTCAGAAAATGTAACGTTCCCAACAAAGTGTTAAACGTCTTCAACTTTGCAAGCATATAGATGCCTGTTCTTCCCACTCGTATTATTAAACCATCTTTAGGGAGTTGTCTGGTTTGTTTTTCTATCAGTGATAGGTTTTTTTTCCAAATAAAATGATTGTTTTTGGATGTAAGGCAAGTGAGGACAATAGGATCTGTCATTTATAATAAAAGTGACTTTAAGCACAGTATGAAACTTTGTTTACTCTGGCAGCAAAAATACAGATCAGCTAGAATGATCCAAGTTTACAAGGTCTTTTCCTGTTGTTGAGGAGCTGTGAGTTGTTTTAGTGAGCCAGCTTCCCATTAAAGTGCTGAGCTCACTCCTGCTATTCTAGGATGCTACTTTAGCTCGACTCTTTCTGGAGTTTAAAAAGGAAAATGTGTAAAACCTTCCTCAAATTAGCCCAGATGCCCACACTATAAAAAAAAAACACATGTAAACCCAACATTTCCAAAACTTTTTAGGTATTTGCATGAGTTTAACTCCTTCCTGGTAGTAACATATTAGTCTACTGCAACCCTAAAGGCTCCAGCTTTATATGAAGAGCATTTAGGGCAAAAAGACATTTGGCAAGCCTCAATGGTGACTCAGGCCTTTTTTTGTGTTTTCAACTTTGTCTTTTGTGTTTTCAACTTCTGATACCTCCCTCTATGACTTTTGCTGGGGCCTTGACCCTAAACCAATCAAAGATATAACCCCACCTCAGTTTGGATGAACAGCCAATGAGGATGGTCGTGGGCGATTCCCACATGCTACTCCACCCCAATATATAATCCTGTGCTGCAATCCAACATGCAGTGAAGATAACTGGTGGTAATTAAAGCAGATAGGACATACCAATGAGCCAATGACAATGAGCTGCCCGATGTCATGCAACTGCAGACCTCAATACTGACCTCAATAAATGGTGACATCATCTATGCTGCAGGAGACATAATCAGTCTGTGCCCTCCCAAAGTCAACAACTGGACATTTTGGCATGACCAGTTCCTCCTGCAGTGCCTTCATATTGAGGTTGTGACTCAAAACGTAGGCACAGAAGGGGTTTGTTTGTGTGTGTGTGTGTGTGTGTTTGTCAGAGCTGAGAAACACAGGAAATGATCTTCTCCTCTCACTTCCGCTCTCAATGTGTCTCACGATACATTTATGTGAGTATGTGTGTGCTGTAGGCACACACACACGAGTAGGAGCTGTGTTTACCCATGCCTGAACAATAAGAGTTCAGAAAATACATTGTGAGGCAAAACTGGCAGCAACAGCTCATGATTTTGAACACTTTAATAAGTCAATTAGACATGTTGGAACTTAGAATTTAACCACGGAGATCATTGAAATACATGTTTACAATGATGAACTCCAGGTTCCAGGAAAAGATATAGCCTTAAGATAATAGAGGCTGCATAATTAGTCCTGCTTATTTCACCTCTGCATGGCTCTAAACAAGCTATGTGCACTCTCACCTGGATTCTCCTCTCAGCTGCATAGTTTATACGAAATGTAGGGTTAATACAGCCCTGAGAAACAAAAATACCATTGATGTGAGATGGAGGTTACCAGTCATCTGTGCCATGGTTTGATTTGTTCACAGTAGTCACACAAAGGAATTGTAATTAATTTTGCATGGTGGCTCAGTGATACTGAGGTACTTACAGTTCAGAACCTGTGTAGAGTTTACATGTTTTCTTATATGCGTCGATTTCTTCCAAGTATTGTAGTTTTGCCAGGTGACAGGAAGACGCTAGCCTCGGAGGTGGATTTACTCTCTGGGTGCTGCCTTGTGGCTGTCACCTCTACTAAATAGTTTGGATGGTGCAAACGCAGAGGATGAATTTCCCCATGGATATTAATACACTGCTGATGCAATGATATTTTTGGAAATTTACTCCACCATGGGGTCCCTCATTTGATTTCCAATTCATCTCTTGCTGACTTTTCAACTTACTCCCATGTTATAAGCTATAAACGTAGACATTTGCTAGCTGTATAATCACTTATAATTTGATGTTGTTGGTGTTCTGTAGGGGTCATATTTATGGTGTGGCTGTGTTAACAAATAAGTAATTAACTAGGGAGGGCTGCCTCTGACAAAATTCAGAACATTCCAAAAAAGGACAAATCAAGAGTCATGCCCGCATTGTGCAGCAACTGGTATGGCGGCATGTGAAAACATTTTAATTTCTCTCCCTTTTTTACTTTCTGTCAGTATACGTGCTTTCAACCCATTGCCAGACTATGACTAACTTTGAGGAGAGAAGTGTGAGCGTGTGCTATTATCCCTGTTTGTATGAACAATCGTGTCGAGATTCAGAAGACACGGAATTCCTGTTAACAGACCCTCTTTCTCCTAACATGAAGTGTGCACCTTTGTCCCCGTCTATATGATTAACTGCATTGCGGTTACAAAGAGACACATTTTTTACCCCTCCCCTCTCTACGATGGCAGGCTTTTCACCCTCCTTCAAATATGGGCATCCTGAACAGATATAAAGACTTTCCTTTGTGGGCACCACATCATACGACCTAGTTCTTCTGAAACATGAAACCTTTACATTGTCAGAATTACTGACACTCTGCACAATATTTGCAAGTTACAGGAACATAAACACACTGGCACTCATAGTACAGAGATAACACAACAAGATGTACTTTACAGGGGAATGTGCAGGACAGCAGCAGCACTCCAGAGCTGGACGTGCTGCTGGAACATACCGAGGATTACAAGTATTTATTTTGTGAGCTGTTTTCAAGGCACTCTAAAGTTTTAATCATGCCTCTAGATGTGTAAACATTAAAAGGTTTACAGATGCATCACAAATCTACATGTATGCATACACAGGCGGTGGATAATGAATATCTAGGAGCTTAGTAAAGAATTTTGAGCTCCCTGAAAGAATATTTTCTCACCTCCTTCCCCCACATTAATGAAAGTCATCTTCCTGGAATTTTTATGGGCCCTCTCCAGCTGTGGGCCCCATGGAATCATAATCACCACCTTTGATCCAAACAGTGGCATTACTGTAAATATCAGTCTGTGCAGTAAACTAGAAGCTGCCGTGTGTGTGTGTGTGAGAGAGTTTATTTAATGCATCAACATTAAGGACTTCATCAATTAAGATACACATTTCAAGTATCAACAAGTTAATTTTAATAGCGTACCAGAATGAACTGAAACCAATGGCAGTCTGGAAGGTAGGAAAAACATTTTTAATTCACCGTTCTAGTAGTATGCTTTGGAAAATGATTGTCAGGTAACGTTATGTGCATGAAAATTGAATATATTAGGCTCAAACATGCAAAATGTCCGGTATGGTTCTTTAAAGATTATTGAAGCTTATTTCCATTGTTGTCTGCTGTTGTTGTTATGAATTTTTCAGAGACAGCCAGCTGTCACAGCGGTAAAACTGGTTTTGGTGTGCATACGTGTGTGTGCGTGTGTGTGTTTCCTCCTGAAGCTATTTAAACCATTTAAAGGGCCATATAATGTCACCACAGATAAGGTGCTGTTGGTATATCAGGGGAAATTCTGGATCTGCCCTGATTGGCTGAACAAGAACTTGTTTTCTTGTTAAATAAGCTTGACGACAGCAGGGCCAATGACAGCAAGCGGTGGGCAGGGCCTGTTGTTCCCAGCTGCTTCTACACACACGCACACACACAAACAGTTTTTAATTTCACTTCTCCTTTTGTTGTTGAGGCTGAAGCTGACAGCAAGTCTGTTCAGTCATTTTCCAAAGTTGTGCAGCACTGTCTTCACTTTCATCTCCTCAGTCTTGTGAAAATATGAGCAAAACATAAATGATTCCACAGGGAAGGAACAAATACAATACAGCATAAAAAAAAGAACAAAATATAAAGGAACATGCAAGGAACAAAGACAAATTTATAACATATTAGATTATAATACAGTGGAAAAGACAGGAAAAAGAAAGATGCACTATATATATACAATATGAACATTTGTAATATACAAATCTTACTGTATAACAACTCACAAAATACACATATAAACAAATACATGCATATACACACAGTGGCATGCACATCCTCCATATGTTGTTATACTTAAATGTCTGGAGCCTCGCCACAGCTGGAGCTGCACGGAGGCGTGTGTGTGTGTGTGTGTGTGTGTGTGTGTGTGTGGTTTCCATTGGCTTCAGGTTTATATGTACATTTTACTGTTTGCAAAAGTTTGTTTATGCATAAAAACATATGTATGCATATAGCACAGCAGCACATTGTCCCTGTTTGTGTGCGTATATCCATTTATTTATTTATTTATTTATTTTGCATATTTTCACACACAAGCACGCACACACACATATTGCTTTACTTTATCATACTGTATATTGATTAATGTCACTGACTATACAAAGTTTTAGTGCCTTGCTTGAGGATTTGAACCTGGACAAATGTGTTTGCATTTTCTCTGCACCATCAATCTACAGTATGTCCAAGTTTAGAATATGTTTTTCTGGCCTTGTATTCCATCCATTCATCTACCAGTCAGTTTGTCTCTTGGGTTGCCAGGTTTGAGGATTTATGGTCAGATAGGACCCACAATAGGCTTCTGTGTCCAAGGTATTCCTGCATGTTGCTGGTTCCAGGACTAGGAGTTGTCAGCCCAAGCATAGCATCACCCAATTTATTTCTCTCAACATAACACACACACACACACACACACACACACACACACAAATAAAGACAAAGAGGCATACAAAACAAACTTTCCTCTCTTCTCTCCTGTTTTATTTCTCTCCTTTGCTCTTTCTTCTTCTATTTTGTTTTATTTCTATTTATTACATAAGATAATTTTATTGTATTTGGTCTCCATCAATGACTTTTTTTTAGATTACAAGTAAGAAAGAAATAGTTCTGTCTTGTACTTTATGGATTACTCCTTTCTCGCTGTACCTCTCCATCTTCTCCAAAAAAAAAAAAAAAAAAANAAAAAAAAAAAAAAAAAAAATCTTTTTTTGACACTTTTCTCCTGTTTCTTATTTTTACTTTCTTTCAGTCTTTTCCTCTTTAGTCCTTCTGTTAATCATTTCCCCTAAAAATATAAATAAACTCATTGAGAAGATTTATATTAGTTTCTGTCAAAGTGTTTGCTGTTTTTCTGCTGCTATACATTGATACTTTAACACAAAAACAGCTGATGTATTTCTTAAAATATCAATTTGGAAATTTGGTTCAATTTTGAAACTTGACTGTAATTTCCTGTATGTTTGTTGCTATGATACTTCAGTTCAACTTTACAGCAATACCCAGTAGACATTGGTCTACTTGTCATTCTCCTGGTGTTGTGTTTGTGTGACTTGGCCTGTGGATTAAATCAGCTGGGAGACCTTATGACTTCCCAGCTGGTTTTTTGGCTAGAGGAGCAGAGAGAAGGAGGAAGAGGCAACAGGGTTTCCCATGGGGTTGTGGTGGATGGGAGTCAGGGGACAGATTTGAGTTGACTCTGTTTTCCCAGCTCTGTTTCCCAAAAACTCAATGCTGAGTTTCTTCCCTCCAGAGAAGAAGATCATGACTGTAAAGTCATTTAACTAAGACTAAATTCATTTAAAGAACAACTTTTAATTGACAGTAGTTTCTGCTCATCCTACTTTTTGAGGGATGATTATACTAAAACAACACTGTCTACACTGTAAAATGTGAAAAGTTGAGCTTACTTAAAAAAATCTAGGAAACCAATTGCCTTGGAAAAGGTAAGTAATATAACTATTAGTCTTAAGTTATGGTTATTTTATGTCTACTTGAGCTTAAACATAACTTAAGACTAATAGTTATATTACTTACCTTTTCCAAGGCAATTGGTTTCCTAGATTTTTTTAAGTAAGCTCAACTTTTCACATTTTACAGTGTATGAGATGCTGAGTGATTAAAATTAATGAAGTTGTGTTTTTTAGTAGGATTACTCAAAAAGTTGACAACTTTGATGAAACTTGGTGGAAGAGAGGGGCATGACCCAGGGTAAAAAAAAAAACACAAAAAAACATTAAATTCTGGAGCCAATCCAGACCCAGGAGTAGATCCAAGTTTTGTTTTTTTTTAATTTTTGAAAAGGCATTTTTTGATTTTTTTTTTTTTTTTTTTTTTGTTAATTTCTTTAAAAGTAATACACTAATCTCAAAGACATTCTCCCATGATAGACTATCCATAAGTGCACTATAAGTGCTTGAAGTGGGCCAGTACCCACTGGTATGCAGTACTGAGACCTCTGTGATTTTCATTTCAGAGTACTGGAACATTTTCTGGAGTACCGGAACCTCTCTTCTGTACTCTACTGCAGAACACTGCAGAGGAAAACAACAGCAAAGGTTGCAGCCAGACAAATTAAATCGGGGGACCACGTATTTATGCAGGGATGGGCAACTTTGATGAGGATGGGGCCAATATAATATAAAATTTCATTCTCACGGTCAAAGGGCCACACATTAAATAAAACAAAAATCACTGTGACTCAGTATCTATCTGTCAGCATTGAGCTTTGAAAACCCAGCCCCGATGTCATTCCCCCCACAGTGAGCAGCCAATGGTGATCAGGATATAGATAAGGGGAGTACTGGAACCTTTTTTTGTCCACTTCAAGCACTGCTGTTATTATGTCAAAAACAGTTAAGCTGCAGTGGTTTGCACTGCTGTCCCACAGTACAAAGATTCTGGGTTTGAAGCACCTTGTTGGCCTTGGTTCTTCCTGTTTGGAATTTCTATGTTCTCCACCTGTATATTCTCCACTTTCCCCCACCATCAAAACATGTATGTTTGGTTGTTGCTCCTGCCATTGCCCTTGACCAAGGCACTAGGCTGTAATGGAGTTGGTTCCTCTGTGTTTTGCACTATGGCTGCTCCTATAGTCAGGATGGGTCAAATACAGAGGACAAATTTCACCATGGAAGTTGCAATCAGTTAAAACAAACTTCTTACACTGGTTTATTTGTTGGATTGATCAGGTTAGTTTAAAATTTTTATTTTGAAGAGGAAAAAAGAGTAAAGAAAGGAATAAACCTTGTCATTGTAAAAAGTATGTGTCAGAAGGCCATCATGCATCTGTATAGTCATGATGGTGCAACATGGTAGTAATAATACTTAGCAGGCAGAAATCAAAGGGGAACTCCAGTTTGCACAGAGTGCTCTAACAGTGATGTTATCCTTAAGACGACAAACTGGTTCTTGACGTATTTAAAAACCCTACCTGGATCTGATGTTGGTATCATGTGGTTTAGATTAGTCATAAGATTTTAGTTCTCTTTTCTTGCAACTACACAGCACATAAAAGTCTCTGGAGTTTTCAGGGAAAATGTTTAGGGAAAAACATCCTTGTATTGTTAAGATAAATATGTTATGTCATAAGAAAAAGGTTCTTGGTAACAGTAAGAGGACAGGAATATGTTTAGGAAAAATCATCAGTCTTGTTAGGACAGAAGTGCCTGAAAATGTATCCTAAAGTGTAAGAAAAAAAACATTTAAAATTTTCAAAAAAGAGGATATGTCCATAGAATAAAAAAATCCCTGTCAGCAATTGTGGGAAAAGAGTCTGTACAATACGGGAAAAACCACCTATTATGTAAGAACAAATCCAGAGAAAATTTCACATCTTTTAAACAGTAGCCATGGTCATATTAAGAAGTGCTCTGAAATGTTGAAAAGGTTTCAGTTTTAGTTTGCTGAAAAATACTCTTCCATGGTTTCCTGACATCTCCAGACGTTGTTTACTCATTACCTGTCATGTTAGGTGAATTAATTATACTAGCTTAGTTAAAATGTTAACCAAAAAGTTGTTAGAACAAAGAACATTCCATGTCATATCAGACATTTGTAAAAGAGTTTCCTTCTTGTTATGTTATATTACTTCTCATGTCATAAGAGTTGGTAGTTGGTATTAAGATGTTAGAGGAAAAACATCTCCTGTCTTGTCTGGGAGAAAATATATAAAAAGTTCTAATCTTAACTTGTCTGTCATGTCAAAATTAATTAAGTCTTTTGTCATTTTGATGGTTTTATGAAAAAGTTCCTCTCTTGCGAGGCAAAGCGGCATGTTACCAGAGAAAACTTTGGTATGAAAACCATAGTTTTTAACTTGTTGCCATAAAAATTCAGCCATAGAAGAGCAAATATGAGGGGAAGTTCACACTTATTTAACTTAGCATAAAAGCTCTGTGATATGTGAGAAGTGTGAAAAAACAAATTTACAGTACATGTGACTCCGAGAACTAATTGCCATAAGTCAGCAAAGAAAAATGTGTTGTTGGTTTGAGGGCTAGCTGACAGACCGTCCAACCAGTTTGAAAGATGAAAATGACAGAATGATAACACATTAAAATACAGCCATGTCACCCCCNCCCACACGCCCACACACCTTCTTGTTTTTCCGAAAGATGAATCCAACTTCATCCACACCTGAGCTTTAAAGTGGGCACCGAGCCAGGAGAAGGTGAAAAACAAACCTGACAGGTTTCAGCTTTCCTCTCATTTAAAAACAAACAAGGGGAAGCTGAAGTGGGAGCAGGAGAGAAGGAGAGAGAGAAAGAGAGGGAGGTGAGGGTGAGGGTAAAGGGGTGAGGGTTGGGAGGGGTGGTCTGAGTTTCATCCCAGCACCCTTCACCAGTTGAGAGGAGAGTCTGTTTTGTTGCCCTTCGACACAGGGCCAGCAGGACTTCCTCTGAAGTAGCAGTTTGCTGTGAGTGGNTGGGGGGTTGGGGACTTAACTGTCCTCTGTATAACCTCATCTACCCACAACCAGACTGTATTCCACAAACTCACACCCCCTCTCCAAAATTCAAATAGTGAGCGTTAGCTAAGGCAGCCACTATCTCTAGTGATACAGAAATTAATGATAATATTATTATAATTAATTATTGTTAATAATCAATAATGATCATTAATATTCAGAAAAATATGATTATCAATAGAAATAAGTAAGTAAGTTATAATGAAAATAATAAGGGATGGATCTGTATTCTGTATGAAGTCGTTTTTGACTTGATATTAAAATGCTGCTGGCGTCTCAGACAGATACAGAGAGATTTAGACTCAGAGCTAAAAACAACCCCATGAAACTGTTTTCCAGTCTGAAGTTGCTGCACTGGTTCTTCAAAAACAACCAGCTCGATGTGACACTGAATCCTCTCCAGGGAGAAGAGATGGATGAAAACACAACACTCCTCACATCATAGCCAGTTGTTTCTTCTCACTCAACAGAGCTGGACTCCATGTGGAGAGTTGTACAGTGATAATCACTATGGAACTAATTCCTCTCTATTTATCCTGTATTTCTCCATCATTACTATATACAATATAAGGTCCTGCTTGTATTTACTATGTACAGTATTAGTTTGCATTTGTGCTTTTGACATGTCTGCTCCTTTATTCAGTTCTTATCTGTGCTTGGATTGCAGCAAACATATCTCCTTTAAAATACATGATCGTATATTTTCCACCTTCATCTCAGGATGAGAAAGCTTTTCTCTTATTTCTTCTTAACTGACACTCTGCTTAGAGGAAGAAAAAGCCTCATGCACTATGTGATCTCAGACATAATATCCAGTAGAGTGAAATTAGTAGATTCTCAAACAAAATAAATGTTACACTCTTGGTAAAAGTCAAAATTTCCCACAATTCTTTTCACTATAGTGTTTACATCTGCAGAATGGCTCTCTAAACCAATCACTCACCAGACTTTCTTGTATCTGTTTTTGGCTGAGAATATAAAAAGAGTGGAAAACTTGATTTTTCCACGCATGGCTTCTTGGGAATGGAGTCAAAGTGCAGCAGCAGATCAAAAAACTGCAGCAAAAACAAGACTTTCTAGCTGCATCTATGTTAATCACCCAGTTTATCACTGCTGTAAGGTGAAAAAAAAACCCAAAACATTTATCTGCTGAAAAATTAATTTTAAGTCACAAAAACTTCATTTTTACATTGACACTGCAGCATTTTTGAACTCATGCCACTTTGAGCAGATAAAGGTGCAATCCTTCATTCAAATATAAAAAAATATTTGCATAAACACATTCTAAGAGACTGACACATAAGAGATATATGAGATCCAGACGCTACTGAGAGTCCTGGTGTTTGGGTGTTATTGTGTGTATGTGGTGAGAAAAATCACTGATTGAAATGAATCAGTGGAATCAAAAAGGATTGTCGATCAATCCTTTTATCTGTTTGTCCCATTCCATTAACAACACTTTTTTTTTTTTTTCCGNCCGTGTTGAGACCTCTGACCTTTGCACGCTTTACCTGCACATAATGTTTTTGATTGATGCCTACAAAATCATTTCCTGATGCCTGAAACAAAAATGGAAATTTCTGCCTACATAAAGCGTTGTCAGCGCTGAGTAAGCCGACACTAAAAACAAACCTGAGCTGTGTTTACACTCTCACATTAATAATGCTATCTTAACCTGATAAAGGAAAAACAC
This sequence comes from Lucifuga dentata, assembly GCA_014773175.1. Classification (NCBI taxonomy): domain Eukaryota; kingdom Metazoa; phylum Chordata; class Actinopteri; order Ophidiiformes; family Bythitidae; genus Lucifuga; species Lucifuga dentata. The sequence continues at coordinate 53,008 of VXCM01004587.1, read as the reverse complement.
CAACTATGTTATCTCAGTCAGAGTTAAGGTCAAAATGGTACAAATAGACTTTTCAAGGTTCACATTTAGATTTGGGTGCTTTTAATTAAGTTTTAGCTTCATTTCTGTCGGTCCACTGTTTATCTACATCAGCACATCCCTTTACAGCTGCATGACAACAACATACATGTGATAAATGACTCGTTTCTTATCATTTCTTATCTTTATGCCACCAGCACTCAAAACAGTAAATACTCTTAGTTTCACTTTTCATATGAGCAGTGATGAAGTCCAGAAACAGGTAGATCTGAACTGAGATTTCTGAAATAGTTATTTTCTTTAGCATTTCCATTTTGGGAAACATTCTACTTTTACCCCACTATATTGTAGAAAAAATTTATTTTTTATTCCACTACATTTATCTCACAGCTTTGGTTACAATTATGATATTTACCCTATTCAGACTTTACACTGAACAATTACATTTGACTTCTTTTGTGTCTTTTTTCTTCACTTTTATTTTTCACTCCACATGAACAGAAAATATATAGTTGAACACAAATTCAACAGATGGTTTCAGCTGTTTTCTGCACACATGAAGCATGATCCTCCTTGCTTCCTATGTTCTTTCTCACTCTAAAGTTAAATGACTGCAGACATAGCATGTCACATATGTTCCACTTTGAAGAGTCAGAGGATGGTTCAGCTATGCAGCAGGATCATCTGGGATCCATTTCGAGCTCGTATTTTGCATGTGAAGGACCTTCTAAATCTCAAAAGCATGTACTAGCTATATGACAGCCGTGTCATCAGCCCCTAAATAAAATGTTTTGATGAATGAACATCTGTCTGTTTGAGCAGAGCCTCAGCTTTGGATTCACATCTGGAACAAGGTGCCGAAGATGTCAGCCCAACACACCAACAACTGCCAAGAGACAGGAGATAACTACATTAGAAGCAACTAATACTGAGATTGTCAAGGGTCAAAGGCTACATTATGCCAGTGATGGAAGATGTTTTGGAATGAAAACCCTTGACTTTCCCTGTGACTCAGGAATGGTAACAGTGTCAGTGAAAGACACAACAAACCACAACTAATCCTGCCTCTCATCACCCTACAGATGTTCATTTTAGCATATGCGGTAAGGCGGGTAAAGAACACTTTTACTTCCTGTTGTGGTTACACCTGATCTCAGAGCAAAATGTTCAGCGAACAGGGTTTTTATTCTGCTAAAAACACACAATGAGGCTGCTGATGAGAGTCATGGTCAGGTCACAACGTGCAGGCTCTTTGTTCCACCGACTAAAATAGACTCTTTTGACATGATGACAAACACAGAACATATTTGACTTTAGGGCTTGAACAGTGATACCAGGACTATTGAAGTCATCTAGTTTCTCTTTCTTTAACTCTCTCCATTACTCCTCCCTCCACAGGCTGTTTAAATTTCACACACCAGTCATCTTTATTGCTCAGAACAGCTGAGTTTATAACTCATATGCCTCCTCAAAAGAGGGAGGCAGCAGAGATAAATGTCATAAAACCAAAGGTTATTGAATATAGCTTCATAGCTTGCAGTTCCTGTACAATAATATACTTACACAACACCCACATTATTTGCAGCTAAGCTAACACAGTTAAACAGCTAAGAGGCACACAGGTAAAGAAATGGTCTTTTAATATCAAGATTCAGGCCAACTTCTAAATGATGCAGAATCTGCTATGATTTTTATATCTAAAAAAAAAAAAAAAAANCAAAAAAAAAAAAAAAAAACCTAGAGGATATAAAACCAGAGGTGGGACCAAGTCATTGTTTTACAAGTCCCAAATAGTCTCAAGTCTTGGCAACAAGTCCAAACTCAATACAGACAAGTCACAAGTCCAGTCAAAATCAAAACTGACAAGCCGAGACTTACTCGTAACTTGCAAACTTGTCCGTCTGTTTTTTATTGTTGCATCCTTTAACAAATATTGAGATAAATAAAATAACCTTATCTGGAAAGCTCCAAGTTCCAACATTGGCATTTAAATATGCAACATTATGACCCTGAGGTCACGGAAACTCAAAGTGTTATGGTCTAAAAAAAGTAACAAGAAAGCAGCTCCTGTCGAGCGCTTAGGTATTCTTTCACACATTCATCTAGACAGGAACTGAAACAGTTTGTGCAGATCTTTGCAGAAATCTGGAAATGCCAGACTGTGTCACATGGCAGGAAAAAGATCAGACTGTGAAACATCTGATTAATGAGTGAATGAAGCTGTAACAGCTTTATCAGCAGTGTGAACATGCCGATGTGTCTGCATACTGAACTTCCCACAGCTTCTCTGCACAACTTCACAGTGACGCTGTAAACAGTCGGAGTGCCTAGACTGACATTTACACAGGGGCCCATTCATACTCAGCCATGAGTCAGGGATGCACACACACACACATGTAGGTTGGTGGTGCAAATTTGCCACATATCTTATGATTATGAATAGCCGAAGTTTGTAAAACCTGAGTGCAATTGATGGATGGATGGATGGATGGATGGATGGATGGATGGATGACCAAACTGTCATGCAGGAGCAATTTGTCATACAACTCCAATGACAGACAACCAAAAAAAAAAAAAAAAAAANAAAAAAAAAAAAAAAAAAAAACCTAACCAAAGCACCTTAATCTTGACATAAAACTGGAAGTTTTAAACAGTTGGATCTTGGGTGATGGTCATATATCAATATGGTGGGAATTGATTAGAATGCCGCTTCAGCCTTAGATGTTGCAATGTGAACAGTGTTTATGATGATAAAACTGCTTCTAGATCGTCAGATTTCTTCAGCTGCTTTGTCACTTCTTCCCCAAATATTTTCTGGATTTTTGTCACAGCTATTTCCAATTTCTGAGTTAGAGTTTCATCTTTGAGTTTCATGTGTGTTTGAGTGGGTTGCCATTTTTTTCATTTCACCTTAAATTATACCTTAATGTCATGTTATCCATTGTGTGATAAAGAACAACAGCTAAAGCAAAAGGTTTCACTCATATTACAGTTCAAGTCCTTAAAAACAAGGTAACCAAACTTGAGACTGGAGTTTCTTTGTTGTGAAAAGTGCAGAAAGTAGCAAGATGGAGTCCCCTTGTAGGCAGAAATTATAGGATTCATGCCCTCCTTAAGTTCAGTTTTTCGATAAACTGGAGTGGGCAGCATAGGATTTAACCCTGCTTATCAAAGGCTAACAAATTGCCCACTAGTGGCAAAAATCCAAGACCACCAAAGTGAAACAGTTTGCAGAAATCTGCTTCACCAAGTTACTGGCCATGGGGAAAATCAGAGCTAATGGAGTCGTCTGAATCCTGTCTAATATTGAACTTGAACTTGAACTACATGTGGGTATGTTTGCTTTTGCTTAGATTGATGGCAAGTATTTGTAATTGTTTTATTTACATGTTGTGGGTGAAAAGCCAGAAGGTGTGTGTGCCCATGTTTGTGTATGTGTGTGCATCTCATGCCATGTTGCATTTGTCAGTGGATGATGGAGAGGATGTGGAGTGACTTAAACTCCTGCTCCTTCTTAAAGCGTCACTGACCTTATCAAGTCTTTCCTAAACACCAAAAGAAAAAAAAAAAAAAAAAAAAAAAAAAAAGACCCAGTTGCTGTTTTCAGGAAACAACAGGTACACTTTGGAAAATCTTGTTTATTAATCTATTTTCCACTGTGCCTAGACCCAGGTTTACTACAGCAAAATCACAATCACAATGAATTCTATATTCAAAAAATCAGACTGCATTGATTATAACCATACATTAAACAAGACTGCCACAGCAGCCATATTTGCTGTTAAAACTCACCAAAAACAGCGCATCAGAAAATAAAATTGTTGGATGAAACCTGCCTTCATCTGCTTTAGCTCTTGCCTACTTTGGCTCAACTATGATTTAGCAAGCTGAGATGCCTTTAAATAATGTATTGATAAATATTTATCATTAATGTGTAGCATTAAGCATATTAGCAAACTTAAAATTAGCATGTTCCCACATTTATATGCATGTATATGTCAGCATGTTAGCCTATAATGGTTAGCATGATAGTTGTATACATATAGATTAGCATACATGTAAGCGTTAAGCAATCATAAATGAAAGTGTGTTTGGGATTAATCCTGTGGAAATCATGAATATTTGTAACAAATTTCATAGCAATGGATTGAGCAATTGTGGAGACAAACCAACAGACCAATGCTGCTGTCTGTAAAGCCACACCGCTAGCATTGGTTAAGAAATGACCACAAAACAGGTTCATTAAGCTGTTTTCTATGTATTGTGCTGCCATCTCCATGGCATTATTAGCATTATAGGTTGGTCAACATAGCAAAAGTCTTTGTGAATCTATTCATGCTACTGCAGCAGCCAAGAGGCCCCACACGGGAAATAAAATGTATTTATAAAAAAAAACCATATTATCTTTTTAACTTAACAGCACAAGTTAACATGTAACTCTGACAACCCTTACAAACTGATGGAGAATCTACATCAGAGAGACTGAGGGATCAGAACCACTTTCATCAAGTCCATCTGGACATGACATCTTAAAAGTTATCTTTTTTTCCCCTCACAACCTGCTTCACAATCAGACAGTGTCTCACATTTAGAAGAAAATGGTTAATGTCTTGCTCAAAGGCACTACGACCTGCTGAAATGAGAGTCTTGCTCATTTCTTCTCTCTGCCCATATTCTCCAAATTGTCCGGATTTGACCTTCCAGTTTCTAACCTGTTTCTTTAAGCTTGAAGTGACTGCTGCCCTAAATAAATGTACTGTGGGAAAGGATGCAGTAAGGAGAGATAAGGAGACACAGGGGACAGACAGTAGTGTCACTTGAGGTTAGAACTACTTTGTTGTAACACAGACTGCATTACACTTGGGTCCAATACATTTGTTTACACTTTACGTGTACATTTCCACCGTACTGAACATGTATGATGTCAAATATAAACCGATTTTAATGAGAAATGGACCACCCATCTACTGTCTTCCATTATAAACAACTATTGCTAGTTTGTATGGACTACAGAACAGTCAGTCAGCTAATAATCTTTAAACTGACTTCTTCATCTGTATTTAATGTAATCAGAGATGTGTTTGTTTTATGGAGAGTATATTCTCATTAAAACAAAAATCATCAGAAAACTGCATTGTTTCTTCAGTGACATCAATCTGCTTAATCTCAGCGGAACCCAGAAGAAGGATAAACACAGGAAATTAGTTCCTGTATTTTTGAATTATTATCTTCTATACAGTTCCATTCATTTCTACTTTCTTCTGTATTTGACTGCAAACCTTATCAGTTTCTCTGATATTTACTTTCTAAATATTAGATGGGTGGTAACCTGTGGGAACGGAAATAAAGGAAGACAGAATGGTAACTCAGGACTTTCTGAAAACAATGTGAGAAGCAACTGCACATCTAGTTTGTGCTTTAATGTCACATTTGCACATCTTGATGCTGTTGTTACATAAACACTGTGGAGGAATAGAACATTTGTGTTAATGTCACAAAATTTTAGGAAACGTTGGACCAAAAGGTTACTGGTTCAAACCTCAAACTGGTGGACATCTGGAATTTAAGTAACATTCTTCATTCTTTCTGAAAGTGCAGACTTCAGTTACACTACTGACAAAATGACTCAAAAAAAGAGACTGTAATCACCTGACTCTTACTTTCTCAGAGTTGCATAATTGACCTTAGCCCGTCTTTGTCCCTGTATCTAAATCTTATTGACGTTGACAACAGCTCTGTTTACATGGGGCTCTTCTCTTAATTAGGCTGTTTACTCATCCATAATGCCTGACGTCAGAACCCGGGGTTACTCTCCTCCCCAGGGTCAATGATAGGAGGATGAGATCTGAGAAGTGAACATGATTTAAACAAAACAACAGATACGTTGTTGTCTGCTTTGTTTTACGTGTTTTATAACTTTTAAAAGAACATAATAACAAAATAAAGTTGAGCACAAATTGACCCCTATGGGACACCATAGTTAACAGGATGGTATAGTCTTTTTTTTTTTACTTTGATATTTTGTGTTTGGCACGGAGAACTGAAAGACAGAGAGAGAGANGTCTTTTTTTTTTTACTTTGATATTTTGTGTTTGGCACGGAGAACTGAAAGACAGAGAGAGAGAGAGAGAGAGAGAGAGAGAGATGCAGCTATTCACAAGTTTTCTTTATTTTTTATTTTTTTGATAATCTCATCAGTTTAATACAATTTTCTAAGCAATGTCATTAAATGTACTGTTCTTCAGAGAGTAGGAGCTGATCATGCAATGTGCATGCACATGCACACACACACACACACACACACACTTTTTTCTGTCTAAGCCCTCTGTTTAGGAAGCTTGACAGTTTGACAGCCAATAAACAAAACATAGATAATCTGGAATCTTACATCAGAGGCAGTTTTACTTTTTAAACTTTATTTCTCAGAGGAAAGTCAGCTGAACATCATGAGTACATACACACTTACTGTATATATCAAAAACAAGAATTCAAGAAAGACACAAAAATCATATGATTTGATCTATTTTTTTATCCAAGGAAAACAAGTATATGAATCATACATACACCATATTATTTGCCTTGCCTATATTATTAGACTTGTTTTGTCAGAGTATGTCTTCATTTCTCTTAAGTCATCATTTCTCTTAATGTATTCATTTTATTATTAGTAAGAGCTGACGAGAGGCTGACTAGAAACAGTCTCTGGAATGTGGTTTGATGGCTGATAAATAATATCCCAAAATTTAGTACATGGGAAATAAACATGGTTTTGCTTATCTGCTTTGTTTTGCAATCAAACCAATCTTACAAATTCTTAAAAAAAAAAAAAAAAAAAGACATTTTGTCTGTTATCGAGTACCAAAATTGATATTTTTTAAAATAAGCAGAAAAATCTACCAGTGCAGGGTTATTATTTTAAACTGTTTTTAATGCAAATCTGCTTGTTTCAGGGTTTTAGAACTGAGTGTCAGTATGTTAAATCATTGATCTGAAGACAAAGAATATCGTTTCAAGCATATTGAACTTGAACTTCTACATTTTTTTTTTTTTTTTTTTTTTTTGTTTATATGAATACAAACAAGCAAAAAATTCTTTATTAGGCTTATAAAACCCTTTCAGAACCAGTTGGTTTTCTTCAGAAATGCGCTGATACCAAGATTAAACAGCTGTTTACCTTAATTCTTGAAAAGTGGGCATTTTGAAGATACATGGTTTTCACAGGACAACAGTGTTACGCAGTGTCAGGTGATTTAACACAGTCTCTCCAATGCAATTTTATTTTTTATTTATTTATTTTTTTTTAACGTTATTCTTGTTGACTGTCTAAGGGCAGCCTAAAATCGGCCCCTAATGTCTCCACCCTCCACCCACCCAGCTTCTTTCCCTGCAGGGAGTTCCTCCCTTCAGTAGATCAGATCACTCCAAACAAGGAGCCTCTCATACCAGGGCAACAACAAGTCCTAGACAGGTTGAATCAAATTACACTCACAATAACATTTACATTTTAGACATTTAACTGATGCTTCTATCCAGAGCTGCTAACACTGAGTGCAGTAAGCTTACATTCCTACAGCAGATCAGTATCACAATGAACCAGAGAGGTGAGAGGTCAAAGGTCAGAGAGATGTGAGCACAGAGGGGTCACGCAAAAGAGAATTTCTAGGAATAGATGGAAAATAAGAGCAAATGGGGGAGGAAGAATGATTTTTTTTTTTTTTTTTTTTTTTTTTTTTAAGAATGATTGCATACTGGAACATTACTTCCTGACAGGCTTTCCGTCTGCAAAGCTACTGCATTGCTTCAAGCTAGAAAAGTTGAACAGCCATCAGCCATATCTCATCATGGCAGCAGCAGCCAAAAGTAATGTATGCACAGTGAAAAGTTATTTAAGTTGCACTTTTTCTTTATGAAATTTTTTAGCATTTCATTGTATTTTCAGTGTATTTCTTTTCTAGCTCATAAACATTTTTGCTTTACTTTTTACTTTGTCCTGAGCTCTTTCTCTGCAGTTCTGCCTTTCTTTGTTTTCTGCTGACTCCTCTGATCATACCAGCTTGGAAGCGTGACATGAAAGTCTAAATCCATATGTTTTGCATGCAATTATGTAACAGTTGTTACATACGGAAACCTAGCACGCCGAGTCTGATCCAAGTTTTTTCAAAGATCACAACAAGAAAGAAAATGAAGGTCTCAAGCAGTACGATGACTCAGAAAAGAAAGGTTCAGAAGAGGAAGAATTTAACAAGCTGACACATGAGCTGCAAATTCCTGATAACAGTCTGACACACTCCACAACACAGAAAACACACATCAAAAATAACTGGAACAATTACTACAATAAAAGTTGATGATCCTCAAACAGTTTGTTGTAGCACGCACACACACACACGCATAAACACAAAATCCAAAATACACACTGAGCATGACATTCCCAGGCTGAATTATATGTGGTTTTGTTTTAGTTATTAACTGTCTTCCTGCATGATGGAAGTGATGTCAGTGAATCTGTCTCTAAATTTGAAGGATTCTTGTGGGTGACAACTGAAGATCCAGGTGATCTGCTCAGGTATGAGTGGTGGGTACGCTCGAACAGAAGCAGTTACCCTGGGAATGACTGAGCATTTGTAGAAGTTGATTGGAGGAGGGAGGATGACCTTTGGGTCATGCATTCAACCTGTAGAAAATCATGAAAATGTGTCCTTAAAATGCTGGCAAATATCCTGGCTTGTTTTGTCACTTTGCATAATAATGTCAGTCAACCAAACTTTTTTATAGAAAATGTATAATGTAAAAGTAATTGTAAAATACTGTATGTGCTACCATGAAAAGTGGTGTCTGTCAAGTTTAAGGCCTGAGTTTACTTCCTTCTCCTCCTCCTTTACATTTCAGCAGCCTTATCCCAGATATCTGACACCCCTCTGCTGCACCTCCTCTGACTGGTTTAAGGGGTTCCTTTACATCTGACTTGTGGACTTCTTACATCTGCTTGTAGTCATGGGACATACTGTTCTTTTTTTCCCTGAAAGGAAAGATTATTGGGCAATACTTCATGTCAAGATGAATGTGTCTCATCAGCTTACCCCACCATTGTTTTTTTTCCTCTGCAGCTCTGAGAAAGCTATGTGCTAATCTCGCCTTCATTCCACGAAAAATACATTCCTCAGTGCTGCTTTCATGTTTGTCACATTATGGAGTTGAAAGTTTCTCCCTTCAGACCTGGAAGGCAGCCAGCTTTCCCAACCAAACAACCTGGCCACGTGCACGTCGCATGGGAGGGGAAATAGCTTGCATATGCTGTCTGCGCATATAGCAAGGAGGGAATACATTTGCACTATTTGACCAATCCAGTGTGTGTTTTCGCAAGTAGCCACAGCCTGAACTGACTCACTTTAGCTTGGTTCATGGAAGGAGATCTGAATTAAATTGAAGTCCAACCTTAAAAATTGAGTTTTTAATTTGAGAATTTATTTATTTTACACTTACCAGTGTTGATTGATAAGTTCTGAAACTAACAGGCTGTGAATGAGGCCTTTTTTTTTTTTTTTTTTTNTTTTTTTTTTTTTTTTTTTAGAAATAAAATAATTCAGCTGTGGGTGACTTTTTTTTTTCCACAGTCAGGAAAAGGACTTCCATGGAGCTGCAATAAAGTCTCTACAACTTTGTTTGCAACAGGATAATGTTGAAAAATAAATAACTCTAACACAGCTGAATTGGATCATTCCATACTAGGCTCAAACTTATCAATCAACGAATATACCAAAGTTCTCACGTGACATTTTGACGAAGATACCTAAAATGATTTACAGAGACACCCATAATGATCTATAATGCACAGATAGTGCTTTATAATTGTAAAAAAAAAAAAAAAAAAAAAAAACACTGAGAAGAGATTCCACTTGATGCTTACTCAGTTTAATGAATTATAAGCTTCTAATAAAATTTATCTGGTAGCCAGACAATATTTCAAGAAGTTCACTGAGACAAGCTTTGCTAGATAAGTAGTAAAATTAATTAATTTGACAAATGAATTAATTGTGTGTGTGTGTGTGCATGTGTGATGTTATATAGAGCATATACTGTATCTCATTCTGCAGTTTAATACATTAAACATTTAGTATATTCTTCTCTCAGGCAAATACAAGAGCACCAGATTAAAACTTACTCATGGATCTCCTCAGACAAAGTGAAAATACTGCATTAATTTACTGTAAAAAAAAAAAAAAAAAAAAAAAAATTGCAGACAGTCAAAAATAAACTATGTGCCTCATCCACCAACAGGCATAAAAAACTCAGAGATGCCACCAGCAGGTTTTGGCTTCAGGTCTGATTATCATAGAAAAGCACTTTTCAGTGCTCATAAAATCAGCCCATGCTTTGTGCTGATGGCGCCCAAAGACACCTTTGTTATATTTGTTCAAATTCATCATCCGTCTCTGATGTCATGGGTTTTGGTGTCTGTGTGTATGTGGAGCCTCCATTGTGCTGAGGAAGATTCAGGGACAAAGAGCTTCGCAGATCCCCGAAACAAAGAGAGACAGATGATAAGCAACACAAAGCAACAAGCTGTTTTGATACCCTGAGTTACAGCTGGGTGAGACAGTCCTACTCTCTTTACTTGTTTGGGAATATTGTTGTTTACTGCTTCCAGAATATTCTGAGCATTGAGTGCTCTGAATTACACTGATTACCATGAAGTCTTGGAAAGGGAGAGCGGGATTCAAACTGATCCACACCCACCCACCGACCTTGGCTCCTTAATGTCAACAAGCATTGATCTGAGCCCAGCGTGGGTTCTTTACATCATGTCAGGACAGCAGCATGTGGATGTCACACAGGGGCAGCACTAGGGGTGAGCTTAGGGGGGCCTAAGCCCCAGATGTTTTCCATAAAGCCCTGAATCTTTTTTGTAATAGTGTGTTTTGAATTTTCTGTAGCATTTTTGCAGTTACCCAAATTCATCACCAAAGTGGAACCACAGTGTTGTGAACGGATTGGTCAGATCGAATTGGTGGATGGAAACGGACATAACGGACATAATGCACCATATAGCTCCACTGTTTAGGTCATTGTAAAGGTTTTCGTTTTAAAATATTTTAAACTTCATATAACTTTTTAAAAGATGTAACATGATTTGTTACATTTCTTAAGCATTTCTCAAAATTTATATTTAGCTTTTGTAGATATAAAATAACTTTGAAGTGCGCTAAGATCTGGACTAAGCCTAGATCCACCTCTGGTGTTACACAGGCTTTGGTCAGCAGCTCTGCCACCTCATCAAAGTAATAATTCATGATGCACAAATCTCTAACCTATGTTCTGGAGGCAATTATACCCATCATTAAACCACATTTTCTTTTGCCTATCAATAATTTGACTACTAGCATTCCTGTAGAGCAGAAACAAGACTGCATCAAGACAGAAATTCTATTCTAACAATATGTCATCATTCTTCAGTGACAGAAGGGACCATTTTCCAGCCTTCTGCCACTGCAGCTTTGACCTTTAATTAGCTGGCTTGTTAACCTTAAACAGCACAAAGCTGCTTTGTTTTCACTTTGCTGCATTTTACCCCATCCCATGCCAAAACCTCAGACAGGGCAAAGACAGGACAGAGACTGAGGTCTGCTCTCCCACCCTGAAGACAAAACATTTTTGGCCATGGATGAATCCACACACACTCAAACTCCCAACAGCCTCCCTGCATTCCCCATCCAGCACAGCACATAACAACAACTTGTGATGTCTTCCAAAACCCTTCAGTGATATGCCCCCCCCCCCCACACACACACACACATTTAAAATCAGGTCAATGCTGATTTTAAATGTGGAAAAGCAGGACAGCTGACTTCCTTCCAGCAACCTTGACTGGTTTGTTGGGCGACGTCTCATGGAGAGCCTGTTGTGCTTAGACATGTCCTGATTGTCTGTGTTTTGTATTTATTTTATCTGCAGGAGATACAGGCAGCAGTGACGCCAAATATTCTGATAAGACTGACTGATGCTACTTGAACACGTCTCAGACATAAAGAATTAAACTTCTCGGCAGCTTAAATAAGTGAAAAGCTAAAACAGGAAGTCTGGTATGAAGAGTCCTTGATCTGTACTGGTGAATATTTCCCAACCACAGTGTCTCTCAAAAAGTCTCATCACTTTATATTGCATTTATGTAGAACATTAGTACAACTTATAGCCAGATCGGACAAACAGAGGATGCTGGACATACTTTATGACTTTATGAGACACTGGAGACTCTTTCTGAGGTTATAAGGAGGGCTTTTGGGAAAACAAATTTCTCATTAACTCATTAACAAGAATACAGGCTGACCCTTTAACCTTCATCAACAACAACACAGGCAACAGTAACTAACACAACCTGTCACGCAATATCCAGAAATTTCTTCAATGGTGTGAAAAATGCATCAACTCCTAAGATGAATCCTTGCAATCTTGTTTTTATTGCACTGCTCATGTGTGTATGAGTCACCTAATTGCACTTGACTGTCACAACATTTTTTTTTTTTTTTTTNTTTTTTTTTTTTTTTTATTAATTTGAAGAAAAGGCTGGTTTAAAGAATTAAATATTTACCTTCCATCACATCCGAAGATTTTTTTCTGCAGAGGCAGTCATTTTTAAAAAATCTGACATGTTGTCTGACTTGTCTGCAATCTTGTTTTTTTTATATTTTGTCAGTATGTATTATATGCTGTCATTTTGTTTAAAGTATTTTTTCACCTTAAAGTGGTTCTGTGTTTTAAATAATAACAATTCAACTTCTGACTGTTGATTGGTTGATGTAGGTGAGGTGAGTAAGTATATGAAAAAAGATTGGTTGATGTCACTAGTTCTGTTGCAGGATAATTGGCTGGTGTGTGGGAGGGTGTGGGTGTGTGTATGTGTGTGTGTGTGTNAGAGAGAGAGAGAGAGAGAGAGAGAGAGAGGGAGAGAGAGAGAGACCAGTCTAGGTGTTCAACTGCCAGTAAACAATGTTTGAACAAATGCTTTTGTGCCACGTATTCACAATCACACACACACACTCAATGGCTTGTTTTGTTTGAAATTTGTACCATTGAACCACCTTTCAATTCATTGCTACTCAAAATTGTAATTAGTAAATGCCCTTGTGACGTCATGGTACCAGTTCTTATATACATATATGTATGTAGGCTGGGCCACAAAACACCCAGAGGCAAAACTGGAAGGTTGTTATACAGGTTACACTGTGTTGCTTTTTGAAAGCGCCTATAGAGTTTCCTTCCAACATAACACATCGACCTCAATGCTACAGAATTTAAACTCAGAAAATTGTTGACAATAAATTATGTCAGGTGACTGACAGACTGAACCTAAATAGGTCAGGCATTATAATTACATGACTAAACTAGAATTCAGAGAGAGCACAGTCCTCTGGTTATGTTTTTCTGTTTGTTTTTCCAGTATAAAGCCAGATTTTTAATTATCATTACCTCGAAATCAAATGATCAGTTCATTGTACAGTAGTATTGTGGACATCATCTTCTTCTAGATGTATATTCATTACTGTTTTGTAAGTGTTTTTATGTTGCTAAATCAGCATCATCTTAGCTACACATTGGTAACAGTTGCATGTTTCTTACCTTATTTGTTAATAGAGTGGTGCCATATCATATATCAGTATCTGGATAGTGGATAAATATCACACATTGATAATCATTCATGAGAAAGGACATACCTGAAGTTTTTATTAAGACTGGATCCTTATAGTTTTGAACCAAACCAACACTCCCTAATGCAACTCAATAATACATCTGCAAATGATAGCAGCCAAACAGGTTTGGATTTAAGACATAATTATGATAAAATACTTTATTGTTAGGTGTTGAAAACAGATTGAATTTCCACATTTTTCTGTTGGAACTGATATTGTCTGATAAAGTCAACATCAACACAAAGACATGGAGGAAGTTGTATAAGATTTGTATTCTCCTAAATTCTCAAGGTGTTTAATGAGCAGAACAGGTTCCTAAAAAAAAAACAAAAAAAAAAAANAAAAAAAAAAAAAACACCTAAAGTCTCTGAGACTATCCTGAGTAAACTCTTGAGAATTATTCCACTTGGACTTCAGCCATGTTTATAGTTTTAGGTAATACTGTGTACAATTAATTTACTGAACTGGTTGTTCTTATGTGTTACATGTAGTAATGGCTATTATTTGTACTGAATATTTGGGTAAACACAGTGCAAATTGCACAAGAGGACAAGAAATGAGATTGTTCCGGCAAGTGTCCTGAATGTGATTTTTTTTAAGCAGTTCTTCTGTCTCCTCCAATTTTAAAGAGCATTAGAAGCAGAAAAAAAAAGGAAAATAGGATTTACATAACTGTACTGTACATACAACATAATTACACATGCATGACAACTTCAGACTGTAATTAGTGTTTTGATTCACTATCTGAATTTGGTTTGTTCCTACTGAACCCTGCTCTTGGCAATCATACACTTTTGGCTCATGCTGCTGCATGATATACAATTCCAGTGGCACCCAACTCACTGAGCGGAACCTTCCCTATTTGCCGTGCAAACCACAGAGCTTATAAACCAGTTAGGCAAAGCTCAAGGGAAACACTGACACAATCATTAGTTTGATTTTCTTTTTTGTTTATTAGAAAAACAAAGTTACAAAAAACTTTGGCAGGTTTGGTAAATCAAAAATTGCATTTGTATAAAAATACATTCGTTTTTTGTTTTTTATCAGTGCGTGCCATCGAAGTGCTCACCGCTGACCCTGAAGGCTTCTTTCATAGTCCTTAAGTTTTTGGAAATGAGGAGAGAACGTAATCCTCGAGTCCATTTTTGGAATGTTCTGTGTCCATACATTTCAAAGTGGCATCTCCAGCTTAAGTCCTGACTTAAACACTAAGCAGTGTGTTCTGACTAAGCCCTACAGCACCAAGGCATCTGGGTCCCATCAAAATCTCAGACCACATGGCTCAGAGGTCTCCTCCTCCTCCTTTTGTTTAGCAGCTTGGAGAGCTAATGTATGAGCCTTTTGCAGACTCCGTGCACAAACTGCTCATCCTATTTTAATCATTGTGCTAGTCAACAATCAGTGCTATCTGACACTAAAGTGCCATAAGCCATGCATTAACATAATACATTTCTCTTGGAATTCATCAACTTCCAAACAATCAACCATTTTTGTTTTGTTTCAAATTCTCAGGATACATTCAGCTCAACTCTAAGGAGAGAACGACTCCCTGAATCTCACATGCAATCACTTCTTCAACTGCAGATAATTAAGGCAGATAATTAAAGCACAGGTATTTTTCCTTTTACATATTGTTACCTGCATGCATAAAATATCTACATTTGCTCACTTGACTTGTTTGCTCCATCATGGCAGCTCAGATACACTATGTGCCTGAGAAACAGTAGAAATCATCATTGGCATAACACAGAGCAATGTAGGTTTTAAAATCTACTGTATTGTCAGGCAGAGGCAAGTTGGGCACTAGACAACAGGGCATTTCTCTCTTTTATGTGACTCAGATATGAGAATGTGCTCATTTATAAATGAGCCCTCAACAAACTCAACTTTTCAAAAACATTTGAAGCCCCATGTGCAGGTCCAACTCCCCACCTAACAAAAATCAAGCAATCTCCCCCCACTATGTCTCAGGCTCCTTAAAACTCTAAAATCACAGGAAGGAATCATTGGTTGGGAGGNTCCCCCCACTATGTCTCAGGCTCCTTAAAACTCTAAAATCACAGGAAGGAATCATTGGTTGGGAGGTATTTGTTGCTCACTTCGTCTGGAACCAAAATCACTTTTGATGACAGGAACTGATGGGGAGAAGTAACTTCCTGTTCATCTTTGCCTGAACAGAAAAATGTCCCTCTTTACTTGTGGATCAAAAAAGGTTGGGGCTCCTCCACCAATATCCAGTTCTTGTGAGCTCGTTCTCCTCTTCGGACCTCTCGGTGGCGCTCTAGTCCCTCTCCACGACACTGGGTGGGACCAGGTGCCATTTATCAGAGAAGTAATTCAGGAGAAGACAAATCTCTTGACTTGTTTCATGAAGTTAAGTTGATGCTCAGGCAGGATTCATGGTTCAACATGTCATGCAGCGAGGTCTCATGTTGATGGGCTGAGGGTTGGGATCAATCTGGGGGAAAAAAAAAAAAAAAAAAAAAAAATCATATAGGAAGATGAATATAAAGACAAAAAATTCAGGTTATCCAACATTTTCCTTGCAAAACGTTAAGAGCTGCAATGCATTCTGCCTACATCCACAGATTAATTTACATTCAGTTTCTGTTGTTTACGATTCTACTGGAGGCAGAACACTTCAGAAGGGTTTTTATTTCAACTAGCCAAATTTCTGTGCATTTCCGGGACTAATTTTACTGTATAATGTGAAACAAACAGCCAGTAAGAGTGGGTGTAGATAGATCTGTTTCCATATAGCTGCTCACCTCACTGTACACCGGTGGCGGTCGGAAGCGAAACTCCTGGACAAAAGCCATGAAGGGGCACTCCAGGATCCCACTCAGGTCCTCTGCAGGTTGTGGAACCACAGCATTTTGCTGTTCAGCCTCCTCCTCAGTCACCACAGAGCTGTAGTCTGGAGGAGCTGCAAGAAAAGAGGCTAGATTAGTCAACTGGCCTGACTCAGAATAGTTACAGGTCCAAGTATGAAACCTTGTGGGACGCTGCTGAGTCATTACTGCAGTGAAAACTCATAAACCCACAGAACATCTACTGCCTTTTCACCAGCTGACACTGATTTGATTTAATGTGAAACTCAGCTCAGTCGTAATTGTTTGTTTGTATGTTGTTGTCATCTCACACACTGGCATTTTGGCAGTTATTTATCAGAAAAAATAAATGAAGGGAAAAGGTCCATGAACTAGAGAGGTTCATCAGAAGCAACATACTAGTAATTTATTCAGCTGGCAGACTGCATTTAATGATATAAAGCTAAAAAAATAAGTAATTAAAACCGATTTTGTGCACTGTACTTATTTCAAGCAAGCTTTGAGTCAAAACTGCAAACCTTCCTCAACACTAGTTGTGAATTAGGGATACTTACGCTCAGGCTGCTCAGGGATGGCCATGCGCAGCCACTCCAAGTTGACGCTGTACTGGCTGCTAACGCTGGAGGTGCGGCTGCCGAAGNATGCGCAGCCACTCCAAGTTGACGCTGTACTGGCTGCTAACGCTGGAGGTGCGGCTGCCGAAGGGATGCAGGGGGATAGTGCCTATGACAAGCGGCAGCTCCAGACACAGCTTAGATGTCCCAGGAACATCGACACAAACCTGGTGGGAGGAAAAGATGAGAGCTTTTAGTGACCAATATACAAAGTCTTTGCAACAGCATATTCATAAAAGAGTATGCAGTATTAGGCTTAAAATCTAATTTTGGACAGCAGCAACTACGTGATACTAAAATACAAACTGCTGTGTTGGACTCACCTTGAGCGTGTACTCCACTTTGATGATGCGGCACTGCAGGATGGAAGGACCCACAGGTGGGATCTTGATGGCGCGGCCGTGCCAGGTCTCACGGCATCTGGCGCCCACAATATCACCGCACAGCGTGGCCACCACTGAGCGCTTCTGCTTCATGGTGCCGCGAGCGATGAAGGTCTGTGTCTGAGTGATGTAAGCTTTGGGCACAACTGATCGCGAGGTAGAGTTGTCGAATTCCGCAAACACAGGTATCACCTCACCTGGGGAAGGGGAAGCCACGTTACCAATTGCAGATACTTCTATACTTGTGACGATGCAACAGTGTTGAATTCGTAAAATATGCATCTTAGGTTGATCTACTTGTGATGGACAGAGGATAAAGTCTAAACTTTATCTGACTTAGAGTAGTGAACAATGCTGATGGACTCTCACCTGGTGTATAGCCTTTGCGGTCAATCTTTGCAGTAACTGACACCTGTCCAAAGTTGCGGTACCACGCCCTTGCCATCTTATCCTTTGTTCCAGCTTGTGGTGCCTGGGAACGAAAAAAACCAAATGCTAACATGAGGACACGTTTGGAAAAGCCAAGAAATTGCTAAGTATGCAATGCCATGGTTGCAAAATGTGTGCAAAAATAAAGTTCCTGGCTAAGATGCTCACCAGCAAAGTTGGTGTGTTGATATCAATGGGCTCGATGACTGTAAACTCCTTCTTGATCTTCTTGACGGTGGTCCAGGGTCTGTGCAGTTTAACTTTCACCCAGTAGCGGATGCTGCCGTGTTTCCCCTCAAAGGAGGTCACCAGCGTCTCCTCAGGGAGCTGGAAGCTGAAGGGAAACTCATGTCTGCCAGCAGGAAGGATGGTCACCTCACCGTTATCTGAAGAGGGAAGAAAGTAAACAAAAACATATTTTTTTGAGTCAGTTTATTCATTTGTTCCTTTGGTTTTGAGGTGTTTATTGAAGGTTGAGAGGACATTTAGTGAGTGTCACTGCAGAAAGCACTTCAATTCCTAGATGACCAGTTTTAAAAACAGCCAATAGGTAAGAGGTCAGATGTGAGAAATGTCAGACACTCGTTTCTTCCTCTGGGTGTCAGAGTAGAAATGGAAACGTAACGTAACACCAAAGCACTGATATAAACCATCAACTTGTTTTTCAATTCAAGAACGAAAGGCAGCAAATGACTTCTGAAAAAAAAAAAAAAAANAAAAAAAAAAAAAAAAAGAGTCCCGATACAAATATGCTGAATATGCAGTTAACTACAAACTAAGATCAGAATTAGCTTCTGCTTGCTCAGAGAGGCTCCTGCTCCGTTCTGCTGACTGAGAACATGTTTTCCTCCAGCTGCATTATACAGCCAGCCTCAACTCTTCAGCTGTTTTTTTTTTCTTTCAGCTTCTTGCCACACAAGTACAGGAACACGTTTTTGCATTTAACAGCCTCTGTGTGTTTTCTGTCCCTTTGTTGGCTGAAAGCTCCTATTTAATTTCAATAACAATACTGTCCCTGTCAGATCCTCTTAATGGGTCAAATGGTTTGAATCATTTTGTTTCACACTTGCAAATAGATTAACGTTTTTATAAATCAAGCTTATAAACTACAAGATATGTTTTTATTTTTAAGTATGTCATCAAAAAAAGCTCAAATGAGAGGGAAGCTGAACACTGCAGGTGAACAACAGAATACTATAGAACTCTCTTTCTTCCATGCAGAAAACTAAATCAGGGTTCTCAGAAAATGAGGAACAGTCTGATTTCATTACAAACTCTTTCACTGGATGTTTTCACAATGTGAAAGGCATATAAAGCCAGCTACTGAGTGGCTGTTTTTCTCTATTGTCTACATTATGGGAATTTATGGTTTTACGGATCTATTAAAAAAAAAAAAAATCACGTCTATAGATTATGACCCACATCAGAAACCAAGAGAAATAATAAAGGATTCTCATAAAAAAAATTTAGCTTGATGTCACCATGAGTCTGTGTCTGAATGACTGTAGGTTTACAGTTTCTGGCTCAAGGTTCTCAATAAAATTATGCTAACTTAAATTCGATTTTTGTTTCATTTACTTAGTATTTAGCAGAATGCTCAATCTGAATCTGCAGTACAAACAGGTTTATGAATCAGAATATAACCAGCAATGTTTATCAGATGGGAGGGAAACAAGTAACCCCTAAAACAGTTTGACTTAATTAAACTTTCATATCAGAATCTTGCACAAGACAAAGGAGGGCTGTTTTGATCACAAGTTTAACTTTTATGGAAAGTTTAATAGTTACAAAACTGACAACTGACATTGAACTATTGTCAGCTCCCTTCTGTAAAACTAATTCAGGGTCCCTGACTAAGCTACAACTCCTTCACTCGCGTTGCTCTGAAATTAAGTTTAAACTAATGACATCTGAATGGTTTTAAGTTAGACAGCCTGTCCTGTCTGTCGGTTCTGCCGCTGATGCTGCGGACTGACCTGCCTGCAGCAGCACCTCTCTCCGGTTCAGGTACTCCACCTCGTCGCTGTAGTTCTGTGTGTAAGCGGTGCTGGAGCCTGCGGACCGGGACTCGGTCCAGTGCACTTTAGCGAAGCCCTCTGCGTGGAGCTTCAGCGAGTCCACCCGGCTCTCCGTCTTCAGCTCCAGCACCACCCGGCCCGATACCACGTCTCCGCTGCTGAACACCGGCGGACTGTCCACCTCCAGAGAGTCGAAGACGATGTCAAACTTTTTCAGCTTGTCAAAAATCATCGTGCTGGTTGTGCTACTTTCACAAAAACTTTCAGTGCGTCCTCTCAGCTGTTCTTCTTGTTCGGTGTGTTTAAAGCTGCAGGGTGTCTGTGTCCTCTTTGGTTGCCTTGTTAAAGCACAAACTGTTGAGCAAAGAAAGATTGCAGCCCTTTTTGCAGGCTCACGAAGTGGGCGGCTCCTTTGGTTTTATTATGTAAGGCCTCAGGAGAGGGATGATGCTGCGTTCAGGACCTCCTCCTTGGCACGGACTTCCTAATACTCCAGTTGTAAATATGATATCTAGCTGAATTTGAGCGCTTTGGGTTAAAATTAGAAAACCTAATAATATTTCAATGGTGCTAAATAGAGACTGTTTGCCTGTTTTCTTAACTTCAGCAGCTGTTTGCATTAAATAACACGTTAACACACAGAATAAAATTATTACTATCACATAGCTACCACAGCTTCCATGCACATCATCCACCAGAAAGTCACTTCTTGACAACTTCAGTGTCACATAAAGTTTCAATTTCACTTGTCCCATTTCACACTTAGTATGGTTAGTGTTGTACAGTACTGCTACAGCATTCATATTTTCGGGTATACCTGAAGGTAGCATAATAAACATGTGGCCTGGATGGGTGTGGAAGCAGCAGAGAGGAAAACAGGGCCTGATGATTGATGGTTACAGGTTCTTAGACAAAAACAGGCTTACTGAGCACGCCTCAGTCTGGCAAAGATCCTCCCTGTACATCACGGAGAAAAATAGTTTCAGTCTGAACTAAAGCTGTTTATTCCACTGCTTACATGTTGCTTTGAACATTGTGTGACACTGCCTGGCCGACACGCATGGAAAAACGCAGCTTTACAGGAAAGTATGCAACTTATGCCACCAAATCCCTTTAGACTACACTACAACTACAGTTGTCATACTATAAATTAACAGAAAACAACTTGATATATAAAAGGAGACCCACATTACATACAAAATGTAAAATACAAAATGTGTGTAACAAGTGGATCACTTGCATTAATCACATCCCCTTCACATATTTTTTTTTAATCACACCAAATTCACTCCAACCTATACAAACAAAGCCGAATTTTGAGCAGAATTGACTTTTCTTCTCAACTCCTCTGTGTTCAATACACTACACAAACACAGCTTCACGTCAAAGCAGTGTTAACTTCTACTTTATTCAATTCAAAATGCTAGCACTACAAAAAGAACAAGTCTGGTCTCAAGTCAAGTCTGGTCTCAGAAAAACAAAGTTGTTTACTCCTTTGTTCCCTGGGATGAGGAGTTAGCGCTCTACTGCCACCGTCTGGTAGTCTTTGGGCAGAAGAACAGATCTACCAGGATGTTTTTACAGAGTGCACAGAATAACACAGCCTAGAGATGGAGTCTGGGAACGTGCAGACTCTTTCAGTAGATGTTCCTCACAGAAAATCATGATACTACATTTGTGTCTATATGAATTGTTTTATATTGTATTTAAAAGCACATGTACTGCATTTGTTTGTATCAATGTTTAATGCTACAAACTGACAAATAAACAATAAATAATTATATAGTACCTTATTGAGTCCCTAAGGTTCCCCAGAGGCCCCTACAAACCATCACTATTCTTTTCCTGCTTTTAGTTTAGCACAAAGGAACTAGGTGTAGAGGATGTTGCTCTGTCCAAACTAACAACAGCTTTTCTTAAAAACACTTAGAAGACCATGGCTTGGGGTAAAGTACAGCTCAGCTCGCCACCTGCTGGTGCCCAGGAGCCGAGCGTGGTTTGGTCCTGCCTCAGTACTGATAGGATGAACATGAGGCTCGGTTGCACAGAATGATGAGCCTGATAAACGCTGCAGCTCTGCAAATAAACCTGTGACCAGTCTTATCATGACTAAAACACTCTTTACTATTATTGTAATTACTAAACACATTTTCCCCTGTGAGTTTCTCATATTTTACTCTTTTAAAACACCTGCTGAGTTAAAACACTGTAAAACAAGCACTGATGCCCTATATAAAGTATTACAGGGAAAAATTAACATAGCACGTAAATTGAATAATAAAAAATAACACAAAGACTAAATCAGATCTTTACTTTAAAAAATGTTAAGTTGTTTTAACAAAACAACATTGATTTGAATTAAAATAGATATTAAATACTCTGTAGCTGACTTGCACGATTATTCTCTATGTCTTTTTGATATGTGGAAAAATGTCCCACATTTACTGCAGCAATGGGGGGAAAAAAGGGGGCAAATTTCATAATTTGCCATGTGCTGAATGGAACTGGACAGTTGCCTTACACTTCCTAATTCTATTTTCTCTGGAACCTCAAGTTTACTAATACATTTATTTGGATATTTTCCTTATATGTACGCCAGGTGTTTTCCTACAGGTATACATTTTCCTGTGGAAGTGATTCCACCTTCATGAAAAATGTCCCTTAGTGTTTTTCATATCAAAACTAGCTCACAGTTTAGGGAAGAGACAAGGAGTTAACTATCTGAATTGATATAATCTATCTTGTAGATGAGAGTTTTCTGAAAAACCTGAACTGTCAGATAAAATCTCTCATCCAGCAGCTGCCAGACATCAAAGTAGCCTCAGGTTATATTCCTCATATGGGTTTTAGCAGAAAACCAGAATAGTGGCAGGTTTTAGCAGGTTTGTGCGGGGCTGCTAAGCATAAAGATTTGGAAAGTGAAGCTCTTCCAGTTTAACCTGGATGACACAAAACATTAAAGATTAACCAGGCTATGAGACAGACAGACAACTGCTGTCTGACAAAGTGGGCTTGTTTTAAATTTACCAGATAGAGACTCAGTTTCAAAGCTCATGTGGGTTTATTCACAGTGTAAGAGGCTCTGGCTTTAACATACAAGTACAGGAAGAAACAAAACATGTTAAAATGTTTAATTTACTCAAGGTTTCCTTTGCTTCATTGGGCAAAATCTTTTGAAACAGCATTTTGACCTTCATGGGACACTAAAACAGGCTTGGTGATGCATTTCTGCCTATAGAGGGATAATAATCTTTGAAAAAGCATAAAGGAAACAGACACATTACTGTTTAGAGCATGTGGAATGAATAGAGAGAAGCAGCTGCTGCATGGTGGAGGAGGGGGCGGGGCCATAGTGGCCAGGTGTTGTTTTCCTGGTTGCCACAGTCAGAGTTTTCATTTTTTAAAAACTCTCCCACTTCTTCATCCTTCCTTCCTTATGTTTCACTTTCTCCTCATTCCTTACTGCTGTTTTTCAGAGTAAACAACCAAACACAACTGCAACAGATGAACTACAACCTCAAAAACAGTGAGGCTCTTAATGTCTCTTTGCGTTAAAAAAATAAAATAATGAACAGGCTTCCTTATTTCTATTTATAAAAAATTATGTGTGCTACTTTTATACAAAATTTTCAGCAACTACCAAGTCACAGTCCTTTCATGTCCAAGTTTACTAGGTCGATAAAAACAGACTGATCTTTTTAGCTTAAGTAGCAAAACTGGTTATTT
This sequence comes from Lucifuga dentata, assembly GCA_014773175.1. Taxonomy (NCBI): domain Eukaryota; kingdom Metazoa; phylum Chordata; class Actinopteri; order Ophidiiformes; family Bythitidae; genus Lucifuga; species Lucifuga dentata. The sequence continues at coordinate 29,304 of VXCM01004587.1, read as the reverse complement.
CCTGCTCATGATTTTGCAGAGCTGATAAGACTGGTCTGTATAGAAAGCAGTGCTAAGAGTAATCTACAGTTCAGCCCAGTCATGCTGATAACAGCTTGACTTTTGTCAGTTTAGTCAAAGTCTAGAAGATGTAATTTGACAGAAGAATAGGTCAATTGTACTTAGCAGATGTTACAGGTGAGGAGTGAAGAAGCATGAAGGCGACTGGTACTGCCTCATTTCCATTCATGTTATACTCCGTTTCTCTGCTGTATTCTTTCACAACAGGATGAACGTCATCCTGTGTTTCTCTTTACTGTATATCACACTGTTTTTGTTGGTGCTGTCAAACCCAAAAATGTTTTATAATTTTTTTAAGACTGCATCTGGAGCCTTCTAGAAGTCATGTACATACACTAATTTTATACAAATTTCCCTAATTCAACATGAAATCCTTTTATGTTTGGAAACCTTATGATCTACGTAGACTAGAATTTAAAATGAAGCTATGTGGGTTTAAACAATGCTTGGTTACTCAAAATGCCTTATAATAATGACCTACAAAAAAAGACATGATGCAAAAGAAGATCTTGGGTCAATCTGTGACAAAGCATTGACTTTCTGCTGTTGAGGAGATAGTTTTCCTTTTATGCATTTCACACCTTTGAGTTGCCACTTCCTGATTTCTTAACAGTGACCACACCACCATAAGAGATTGAATGCAAATAAATAAATAAATAAATAAATAAAAATAAATAACTAAAAAAAAAGGGTGGGTAATCACTTGTATAGGGTCAGCGTGGCATGTGGGGCCGGTCCTAAGTGGTTGTGTGTTCCACCAATTGGGTGTAGGCTGGGGTCCCTGCGTCCTGTCTTGCTGTGGCCTCGTGGCCCGTCCTTGGTGCCCTTGGGGCGCCCGGGGCACCGTGGACTGGTGTGATGCTGGGCATCTCTGTGGGGCTCTGGGGATGTCCCTGAGGGGGGCAGCTTGCTGATGGGGATGGGTGTCGTGGGTGGTGCTGGGGTGTGCTGTTCCGCTTTCAGTTGCATGGCCTCCTTGCATTGGGCTTGGGCGTGT